>JASPKZ010009076.1:0-39223 GCA_030220185.1 Diploptera punctata
TTCATAAAAACGTTGAAGACGTTGCTATTTAGGGAGTTTTCAGCACGTGGTTCACTACACATGGCTACAGCTGTTGCCGCCATTACTCAAAAAGTACAACAACACAGTTCATCGAACTACAAACTTAAAACCTTCTCAAGTAAATGTAACACCCGTATTTCGTGCTATAATTTATTCATCGCATTACATAAAGCCCAAATTTGTAGTGGGTGATTATGTGCGTATTTCCAAAAACTAGAAAAGCCTTTAAAAAAAGGTTACTTACCTTTATGGAGTACAGAAATTTTTAAAAATAATGGAAAATCAAATCCACATTTCCGCCTACTTACCTTCTTGAAGACTTGGAGGTGGTAAAATAAAAGGAGCATTTTATCAAGAAGAGCTTCAAAAAACCAAGTATCCAAAAACATACCTAATTGAAAAAATACTAAAAAGAAAAAGGATAAGGTTTATGTTAAGTGGTTAGGATTTCCATCAGCACACAAACTCATGGATTAAGTTATCAAGTGTAATGCATTAATATATTTTATTGATAAGTACAAAATAACTGAGTTAGTAAAATATATAATTTATACAGTTTTTAACCATTTACATTGAATGTAAACTTATGTTGTTTAATAAAATACAATATATATTTTTTGTGATGCATAAGTTCATTTCCTTTATTACATATCTTTCCCAGTCTTAACACTGTAAAATGTACCACTGTCATGTATTATTTTACATTTTCGGTAATCATGTAAATGCCCATACGGCACAGTATTAACACACCATCATTCATATAACCGCTTGTCATCATCAGCATTAGAGTTTTTTTGTTGGTGCATATGCTATAAACTTGATGGTTAAAAAGACCTTATAGCCTATTAAAGAAAAACGTTGTTGTAGAGTACTGTTTTTAAACAATTAACATAATCCTCAAAACATATACAATTTTTTATAACATTTTTGTTAATTCCCTTTAATTTTTTTATGCTTTTTCCACATTTTAGTTTAACCCATCATTTTAGCTCTCAAACCCACAAATTTCTGTATTGGGTTACACGGGGATTCATCTTTAAATTTACCTACTACTGCTTTGTTTATTGGGGAATAAAGCACATGATTTTCATCATAAACGCTAGTGTCTAAATATGGTTTGCTTGTTGCATGTCTTCATATAGATTATTTGAATATATTTTATAAATAAAACTGTCAGTGTCCTATAACATAACTTTAGTTCTTCCCCAAATATTTTTTGCATTTTATTGTAATGAAAATCATACATTAAAACTTTAGAAATGTCCAAAATACACATGCCGACATAAATAGCTTTGTCCAAACCAAATTGGATTTTAACAACTCATACCCACTAAATTTGGTGTGTATATAACCCGGTCTACAAAATTGGTTTTTGCAAATTAATTTCATAATACTTTTTTCATTGGATACCAAGCGAAAATCAATTCTTTTTCTTACATTCTCCATGGTTTTACCAAAAACCGCATTATTCATCAGTTTAAAAAAGTTTTTTTCAAAGTCATTTTCAGCCTGCATTCGTTTATTAGAATTAAGTTCTATGTATGGTTTCAACCATGAACTTTGGTCAAAAATAATACCCCTATGAATTTTAGTTATTTTAGCCCATGCTGCATTGCTTGCTTTAATATAGTGTAATGGGCAACGTAATTTAATTTTAATTCCAACGTGGTCAGAAGCTTTTTGTTTTTACAATTTGGGGGTTGTTTCATTTCCGCGCAAAATGGTAAAATCCTCATGATTATTATGTAAAATGTGCGGATACTCGATGTCCACTTCCAAAATATATCCTTTATCACCGTCATCTGCTACCGCAGCAATATTTAAATTTGTATTTCTTCCATTGATAACCATTTAAAATTTCCCAATGGTAAATGTTGCGACATTGCATAACCATACAAATTGTTTGCATCTAAGTAGTAAAAAAACTACTACGTTTAGAAGCGTCGTATCCATCACAACATCTGGTTATTCGCTTCCGCATATCTTGTAACACATTGACATATACCCCCTCTAACCCCTCTTTCCACCATTAAAACCATGTCTATATCCATTAGCAGCGGCAACTTAACACCCGTATATTTTAACATGGCTGAATACGCAAATCCTGGTGCTGTAAAATAGTGTAAACAATCTAGACTATAAGTTTCCAAACACATTTCCCTAAAATTTTCAAATACGTCCGACAATATTAGTGTGTCCGATTTTAAATACACATCTGAGTATTCCCTAAATTGTTTATTTTAAACTCATCCCAAACCTTTTGAGCGTGGGTATAATCTTCGTCTGATATATGCTCCCGTTCAATTTGTTAAAAAAAATTGTCTTTAGGCGGTAGGACCGTTAAGTCAAGCACATCGTGATCGGTTACAAATCGTAAGGAAATACACCCTTTCTGCTTACTAAATCAAATTTATCACCAAAATGGTGTTTAGTTTGAAAAAATTTGTTTTGTGGAGATTACTTGCCAGCTGTTGCAAACTACTAGGCATGAATCTAAAAGAATCGATAAATCTCAACTCCATATTATGCGATTTTAAATATGTCGATGGAACAAATTTTGAAAATGTTATGTACTTTTCTTTTGTATTACAGATTACATTAATTCTGCTTTCATCATACCCCAACTCTCTTATTATAAAGTGTGAATCATAACATGATAAATTGTGAATAATAACCGAAACAAAGGTTTGCCGTCTAAATAACAAATTACAATTATTGTGTGCAGCACCTCTAAATTGTCCAGTAATATGGCAATGGTCCCTAACTTTTAATTTTCTTTTGTAAAATCTCCTCTTTCACAAATGTGGCATATATTGCTGGTTTCGTATGCTTTTTGCTCCAAGGGGGTCATTGTTTTAATAGGTTTATTTTTGCTAAATAATATATGTTCAATTCTTTTAAATCATGAATTAAAGAGCGCATAAATTCCTCCGCAGCATCCCGCCCTCTAAATAATCTAAGTTGAGTGTGTTTCATTTTCAGAGTCTTTTAAAAGGTAGCAAAAACTAAATGGCTCATGTTTTTGATAACGAGCAGTCCAACTAGTTTCAAAATTGTTTTCACAATGCGATAATCGGGTGTAATACACATTCAAAATCAGCATAAATCACAAATCGTATTTTTTGACTATGATGAAATTATCAAAAGATATCTCCGCTTTATTAGGCAAAACGCTCCTCACAGGTTTTATTTTATTACATATTATAACATGATCGAATAGTCTATCCTCCGCAGATTTACCATTAAGAGAGCTAAAATGGCTAAAACATCGTTTACATACTTAATGGATTTGCAAAATGTTGTTAAAAACGGTCTAATAAATTTATTAAAAACTGTAATAACTAAATAATGCGAATTACCTTCATCGTCGGCCACGTATAACAAATCCCTATGGTCGGACAATTCTTGTTCACAAACTTTTAACGGAAACACGTTATAATCCACATATGGCTTTACATTATTCATTATAAGTTTTTGCTCTATGGAAAATACATTAATTGATATGTTGTTAACTTTTCAAATTTAATTAATTTCTTTTATTTTCAACAGGAAATTTATGCAAGACCAATCATATTTCGATTCCAAATCGAATCTATTTAAATAACTAGTCGTCAAATCTTTGTCATATTCAATAAACATCAGATAGTATGCAATATTTAAAGCAGTAATCGTACCATAATTTTTAATATTAATTAAAGATTTCGAATCTTCAAATTTCTTGGGTAATTTTAGATAACCGTTACCTGACAATGGCATATTTTGATTAATTCTAACTTCACAGCTGTGCACTTCGCAATAGAACAAACTGAACCACTAAGGTTGCTCTCCTCAAATTCAGTATTTATTTAAGCAATATGTTTATATACTAATGTCTTCTATATTTGACGCTTGAAAAACTGCTTCGTTTTTGGTTTTAAAATTATGTGTGGAGGTTTCTTTTTTAATGTTTTCAAATAAACACTCCCAAATAAGTTAAATTTTACAGAATTGTATTTTACTAGTGCTTTTGTTATTAAATCAACTATGTCTTCAAATGTGTCCACAATACAGTTTTCAAATCACCTTTACCCAGATTTTTGGCTGCGTAAGTTTGCAGTCTACTTTTAAAAAGCACTTTCAATTAATGTAAAATTTTTATTCCCACCTGCTTCAAGTAATAATCCATTCGTTGGTAGTAGTCCTGAGAAACCAGCGTTGGTGATGTCTCTATGTGTACACTTGAAGGACCAGGAATGGGTGATGCTCGTGTTTGCAACCCTGATGGACCGGCAATTGGAGATAACTCTCGTGGTAAAGGCGCTTTTCCAACGTCCATTTCTTCCATAGGTGCAGCATTTTTAAATTGGACAGTCTGCAAAAATTAAAAATTCATTTTAAATACATTTTACTTCAATAAACTATAAGTAAACATAATAAGTATTATTTAAAAAATTACATACCTTAACATTTTGAGTGTGACATATTGATGATCTTGTAAGTACCTATTCGACTTGAAAATTTGCTGCATGTATTACAAACATTTGTTTTTGTCCGTGAACTTCATTAATATGTCTAAGTAGTACATCCCTCCTTGTAAATGATTTTTTACAAGTGTCGCAAATGTATTCTTCTTTTTGATGTTTGCATGTTATATGCCTGTTTAAATCTTTTTTCCATTTAAACGATAGCCCGCAGTCTTCGCATAAAAACGGACGGTCCATTTTAACGCTGTATAAAATGTATATGTTACTAACTATAGTTTATTTTAACTTATAAAAGAAGAATCACACATGCAGAGGTTTATAAAACTTTCAGACGCGTCAACTGTGAGGTTGTTTTTGTAATTATTTTCTCCACACACCGCCAGCCATTGGTTATTTTAATTCACACAGTAGGAGGTGTGTGCAGACATCATACAGTAGGCACCACTTATTTTTTTGTTTTAACGTGTACAAGCCGACTAAAGTTCTTTGTAATAAAACAAGTTTCATAAACTCGAGTTTTAACAGAAAAAATATGGAATGAAAATTAACAGCCAGATTGGCCGAGCGGTCTAAGGCGCTAGGCTTAAGTCCTAGGTCCCACAATGGGAGCAGAGGTTCGAATCCTCTATCTGGCAGCCTTTTTTTTATTGTTACGGCTAAATATTATTTTTAATAATGGATAATTTTTTTATTTAACGTTCATGCATGAAGTTGACAAAATAAGTAACATTTTATACTTACCTTTTTCTATATACCCACAAAGGAAATAATAAGGTAAATGCCCACCCACAGGTAATCCTAAAACGAACCCAACCCTAGGTTTTATTAAAAAAGGAAATATAAAAACTGAATTTGTAAGAAAATATATATATAAAAATCTAAAATACTTATGATAAAAATGTTATTTTACTAATTTTTTGAAAATACTTATTATTTAATTTTCTTAAAAAATTCAGTTGTAAATAACATATTTCAATTACTAAATTTTACAACAATTTTTATTTGAATCGCACTTATATAATTTTTAACACTGAAAAATACGGTTTTTTAAATTACTATTTACACACAAAAAGTTCTAATATGAGGCAGTTGTTACAAATATCGCATACGTAAACGTCTGTTTGTCGCTGTGTTAAAGGCAGCTGCTTAAAACATAGTTCTTCACAAAACACAATTTTTTTTGTTTTTTCCCATTTTTCAGCATATGACCATTTTTCATAATGTTTTTTACTTTCATAGCACGAACTGCACATTTTGCAAATAATATCGCTTTTGTACTTTTCGCAAATTAATACGCTTTTCACCATTATACATGTTAAAGTTTTTAAACTGTTCCATTCACTTTTTTTAAATCTTTTTACGTAACTTTCATTATAAGTCTTGTTGCCGTAATATATTAAACCCTCAAAATCACTTCTTTTCATTTTACGTATTATTTTCGTCTTCAGTTAATTAAATAGGTGACCAATATTCTGCAAAAAAAACAAACATATCTTAAAACGTTGTTTTTGTATTATATTTACTCTCTTAATAAATACAATATTCGTATTACATACCTTTTCCACAGATGTTGTAAAAAGTGATGCAGTCGTTAGCGCATTCACGAGCTTGTCTGCTTGTGGTACATTTGTAAAGCCAGGTATTATTTTTAAAACATGGTTAAAGTATATGACACGTGTTATTTTTTCACGCAGTGGGAGGTGTGAGCGGACATCTTGCGCGCTCTCTGCAGGCGGTTAAATGTATAAAATTAAAAAGTATACATAATGCACTTTTGCGCAAAAAATCCACTTTTAACAAGCAGCGTATGCGGACATATGCTACTTAAGTCATTAATCCACAACGAGATTATATATGTGACGTCACAGGCGGCCTATAGACAACGCTCTCTGCAGGGGGGTAAAATCAATTAAATCAATTAAATCAATCAATTAAATCAATTAAATCAATAAAATCAATCAATAACACCTTAGAGTGGTCAGCACCCATCAGTGGTCACGGACCCCCCGCGAATATTGGTCAATTGGTCAGGGACCCCCCACGAAGAGTGGACATTGGCCAGGGACCCACCTGTTGACCCCCCGCGAATAGTGGACACTGGTCAATGGCCACCTGTTGACCCCCCGCGAATAGTGGACACTGGTCAGTGACCACCTGTTGACCCCCCGCGAAGAGTGGACACTGGTCAGCGACCACCTGTTGCGACCCCCCGCAGGGGACCCCCCGCAGACCGGGCCACTAGGCCGCCTGTGTCGTCACATATATAATCTCCCTACTGTCCCTTAATCAGAGCCGGAAAACGCTCCCTAGGAAGAGTTCCTTTGCGTCCAGATTCTTGTCTCGTGTCCAAAATCTGGTGCCCGTGCTTCTTAAGACCACCAAATACTCCGACATCCAAGGGCTGGAAAAGGTATGTGAAATTATGTTACAGAGGAGTAAAATAATTTCCTTTTTGATTTTCTGTTTATGTGACCTCGGGCAAGAAATGGGATACTGAATTCTCACCTAAACATTTTCTTTTTAAGATCTGTGTTCATTGATGTACGATAGCAATATCTGATATAATCATACTTAATACAGACTTTCCACTTTACAGCAGTTCGTCCTTAATTCCTGCTTTCCAGAGATTTCTCTCTTCCCATAGTCTTTCTTCCATACCCCTCTTCATCATGATATCATATACCTATTCCATCATACCATGTTCTACTTCTTCCCCTCTTCCTCCTGTCTGGTACCATCCAATTTAATGCCCGTTTAGGCCATTGTTCATCCGACAGCCGTTGTATATGTCCATACCACTGTAAATCTCTCTTTGTTATCCTATCGATAACAATTTCTTGTGCATCCATTTCTTGTCTAATATATGTACTTCTAATATGTTATAGCGTGGATATTCTCATATTTCTCCGTAATCCATCCATTTCTGTCGCCAAGATCCTTTTCTGCATCCTTTAATTTATTGTCCAGCTTTCTGATCCATATGTAAGTATACTTTACTTTAAAAAGATTCATATTAAACCAGCCGGAATAGCTGTTCTTGCAGTTTGTTCCAATTGGTCCTCTAATAATCCAGTTATCATAAAGCTTTTTAGATTTGTAGATCACCATTGGCGGCAGCAGTGATCCTTCTGCTGTACCACAAAACATGTATGAATGTAGTAATCATCCATCACTATACACTACTGACGAATAGCTCGGGCATCCTACATCAAATTAAAAATTTTAATACAGTCCCAATTTCTGTCAAAGTAACCCCCGGTTTGCGGTATTTACTTTTTTAGTGTGGACGTAATATAGAACAGTAGAAAATAATCGAAGAAAATAAGAATTTTAGAATTATTGTCACCAATTATTTTTAACATTTATTTAGACCAGGCTCTTAACTTATGGTATAAAAATGTTCTGAAATGGGTATTCCTATAGGAAGAAAAGTACTGTATTCGTTGTTGTTTGCAGATGATCAAATAATTTTTGCAGGGGATGAAGATATGAAATATATGATAAATAAACTACTGGAAGAATATAAAAAATGGGAACTGAATATAAATTTACAGAAAACATAATATATGTGTTTGGGAAAGGATGTGTATGACCTCATACTTGAAACAGGGAAAATAAAAAAAATGTGAATTTTTTAAATATGTTGGGTCAATAATTTACAAGTTTAGGTACCTGTGAGAGAGATGTACAGACTAAAATTGCAATGGCAAAAAATGCAACTAAGACATTACATGGAATAATATGGAACAAAAATATCACAAAGGAAACTAAAATGAAAATTTATAAGAGCATAATACAGAATATTTTGTCATATGGAAGTGAAACTTGGTAATTGTCGGAATTACAAAAGAAAAAAATTGAATTTGATTATTTTAGTAGAAACCTCCAAAAAAACAAGACAGGATATAATAAGAAATGAATTCCTTTGGAGAGAAATTAATGTCACCACATCTGTTGTTAAGAGGATTGAAAATCAAACGCTTAAATGGTATGGCCATGTACAAAGAATGGAAAATAAAGATGGCCAAAAAATATATGCTAATGGTCACCGCCTGGAAGCAACAAACGTGGCAGACCAAGATGAAAATGAAAAACCTACGTCCGAACCACAATGGATGATTTGAATTTGGAAGAGGGATGTTGAAATGATAGAGATAATGGAAACTGAAGACGGCAAACCTATAAGTGGGGGAAAGCCGGAGAAGAAGAACGATTATTTCTATAAAGGTTTTTGGTTCCTAATGCTTACCAGCGCACGGTATGGAAATGCTGTAATAATATTTCCTTTGAAATTTCCGTAGTGATGCGACTTGTTGAGTAATTAAGGCTGGAAGTCATCAAGAGTTATCCATATTTGTAAGTCACGTGATAGCAATTTGTTGAGCTGGGATCACTTGTTACGTGCTCTCACACTAATATATGATGGTGTCACTGATTAAGATCTTTGCCAGGTGCAGCTCCTGCCAGGCACTTTCCCCTTTAATTACAGCGCTTTGTAATCAATACTGGCGACGCTATAAACATCAACAAGATGGACTATTTAAATTAAAAACATTCCTCAGGAAATTGAATTCTTAATGAAAATCGAGATTTAAAAAAAAAGTAATTTAGCTTCAGTATATGAAATTCGTCGTTTCTATCAGTCACAAGACTGCCAGAACACAATTGATATATTTTAGTGTGAATTGTGGCTTTTAAATAAAACTCGGGTAAAATAATTTTGAATTGTTATTTCTTTCAAATGATGTTACACTTCTAGTCTGGTCAGTACCCGTACATTCCCATGTGGGGACAAGAGTGCTCCCTGTCAGGAGTTATTTTTGTTAAAGTATTTCTGCCCGAGGGCAGGTCTTTCACTGCAATCGTACATTTTCATGCTATGCTTTGCAGCTTTACTAGGGAATTATGCAATGGGGTTGAAATGGGGGGGGTCATGTGCTCCGAATGGATCCAAAAAAGTGGACTTATACAGTGACTACGTGGGAATCCAGATTAGGGGAAAGGAAAGTTGGAAGACAGAAAAGCCGTTGGAGTGAAGTGTTTAAGTATCATCTAGGAACATTGTGGATTAGAATAGCACAAGACAGACAAATATGGAAGCAATCCATAAATAAGTGATAGTCCCAAGGGATTAGCTAACCCGGGGATATAACGTAAGCCACCCTGCAGTCGCAGAAGGCCCTTGCCCGAAATGGGATGATTATGGGCTAATTCTAAATTCTATAGGTGTGTGGTAGCTTCCCGTTGCTTTCCACACCGGTGAAGGATGATGATGATGATGATGATAAGGATAATGATGATGGCCGGATGATTTTTGAGGACCGTTGGCCCCTAAGCTTCCTGACATTTGTTTTACAGGTGAGTAAAAACTCCGAAAAAACCTCACCCAAGAGCCTGTCCCGACCGGGAATCGAACTCGGGCCCGCTGCGTGACAAGGCAGCGCGATACCTCGAGATCACAGCGGTGGACAGGAATTAATTAACCAAGCTAATTTAATCACACTTTTTTACTTTATATATATTAGAGAGTGACTTGTGATTAGCACATCACTACAAAGAGACATAAAATAGACAACTGAGATATTATTTTGATGGGGAAAGTAGAATAAATTTTGATCAGAGGCACTCCTAATTTATGTTTAAGGTTTTCTTCACGAGCCCGAAAATCTTCAAACTTAGGATCCAAGGATTAAAATCCCTCCCGAAGGAATTTGTCCCTCAGATTTTTTCCATCCTAAAAAATCCGTATACCCGACCGGTTTGACCATCGAGGCCCATTTATTTCGCGCATGCTTAAATTAAAACATACATTTTTTATGTGTTATACGTTTCAGTAATGTATTTTTACGTTATATTTGTAGTTTTCTTCTATGTTCATAATTGCAATTATTACTATGTGGAGCATTGGGTGTCCAATATATTTACATGTATCCATTATTTTTTAATGCAGTGGCTTCTATAAGAATAGTTAGCCATGACAGGAACAAATACATGAACAATTAATAAAAGCAATTATCTCTCTTTGGTCCAAAAATGTTCCTAAGAATTTTATTCTCAAATACTCGTAATCTCCTTTCCTCCCTTAAAGAGAGAATCCATGTTTAGCATCCATATAATATAACTGGTAGAATAACTGTTTTAATATATTTTCGGTTCAATGTTTTTTAAAAGCAGTTGGAACGTCAAGAGTCCCTGTACAATAAAAAAATTGGGACTGGAAGTAAATATCAATAAAACTGAATATAATATGGTCACACATACAAATACATTATATAATGAATAATAATAATAATAATTATAATAATGATTTATTTTAGCTGGCAGAGTTAAGGCCATAAAGCCTTCTCTTCCACTCAACCAGCGAATAGTAAAATTATACAAAAAATTACGTACATATTACAATTTTAAGATTTTAAAATACAGACTAAACAAAATACAATGATGATGGATCTAATACTAGCTAATGCTAACAAAAACATAGAATATAATAAAATTAAAATGATATAAAATAAAGTAAGTAGCTTCCTACATGATTATTAATAGAATGCTCTATATAGTTGTTATGTAGTTAATGTTTTCATTGTGTCGAACTTAAGATATCAGTTAATTTGGATTTAAATAATGATAGCGATTGACAGTCCCTGACATGACTGGGAAGTGAGTTCCATGCTCTAGCCATAGATATTGTGTAAGATTCAGAGTACAGACAGGTCCTGTGTTGTGGTATCAAAAGTAAAGAAGAGTCTTGTGATCTTGTTCCTAAATTGTGATGAGCCGATAAATGTTGAAAACGTGTTGTTAAATAATGGACAGCTAATGACAATTTAGGGAAATTTTGAGGAAATGGCTGAAATCAAATATCTAGGAACAATAATTACAAATAGGAATGAGATGCACAAAGATATTAAACATAGGCTCAATTCTGGAAATGCGTGTTATTATGCATTACAGAGACTCTTGTCGTCCCAACTCCTTTCAAAAAACGTTAAACAGAAAATATATAAAACTGTTATTCTACCAGTTATATTATATGGATGCGAAACGTGGACTCTTAGTTTAAGGGAAGAAAGGAGATTACGAGTATTTAAGTATAAAGTTCTTAGGAAAATTCTTGGTCCAAAGAGAGATGAACAGACAGGAGAATGGAGAAGCCTTTAACAGTGAACTACATGGTCTTTATAGGAAGCCGGATATCATAAGAACAGTTAAGTCTCATAGACTGTGTGGTCAGGACATGTGGCACGATTGGAAATGAAAGAACGTGCATGAAAACTTCTTGTAGGAAAATCAGAGGTAAAACACCCAGTTGGTAGACCAAGAATGAGGTGGGAAAATAACGTTAATCATGATTTGAGGGAAATAGGTAATACATGGGATGATTGAAAAACATTAGCTCGGCCATGAATATACGGGTTCGATAGTGCCAGTGAATTAGTTATAACTAGGCTATATAGTAATGTATCATAAGCGGACAGATAGGTTGCACAACTTGCTTGTTGGATGTTTCAGTTCTTGGAACCCACAGTTTGACAAGCAATATGAGAGTGGAGTGTTCATTTACTCACGTGAAGGTGACACAAGTCTTCTTAATAAGGTGACGGTTTGACTTTTTTTGTGAGGCGTTCTCTTGCTCACATTAATTAGACGAAAGTTTAGATGCACTAAAAGCTAATTAGAGACTTCCCTGTGAGTGGCTGTCCAGATAATGAACGTCAAAGTTCTGCAGCCAATTTGCAAGTTCACCTGTAGGACTCTGTCATTATAACGATTACAATTAATATTTCACAGTTCATTCATAGACTTTTCAGTTCCTCAATCTTCTACATGTAAATTCTTAAGTTTTCTTTGTCCTTTAATAATAATAATAATAATAATAATACTTTTTTGTATTGTATTGTAAGCCTATGTTTTCCCTTCACAGAGATTTAGGCGCTCTCCGCCTACAGGGAAGGATTTGAACCATACTAATTTAGTTACACTTGTTTTCGTATAGATGTCATTTTTGACTGGTTCCGCCTAATACTGACATCTAGGAAACCAAGGTAGTGCTAGGACGGGAAAATTCGGTAAATTTTGCTTAGAGGCCTTTTCGTTCAGGCTTAAGGATTTTTTACGAGCCTGAAAATCTTCAGACTCGGGACTCACGGCTTAAAGTCCCTCCCGGAGGACTTGCTCCTTGGATTTTTCCGTCCTAAAAAATCCATCGACCCCGGCCGGGTTTGAACCCGCGACCCTTGGGACCAGAGGCAAGGAGCATAACCACTAGTCCACCGCGGCCGACTGATAATGATAATAATAATAATAATAATATAAATGATAATAATAATGATAATAATAATGATAATAATAATGATAATAATATAATAATAATGATAATAATAATATAATAATAATATAATAATAATGATAATAATACTATAATAACAATATAATAATAACGATATTTATAATTTGGCTTCATGTGCGGCTGGTTTAGAAGACCAATTAGCTGTTGACTCCCATCCACATGTGTCATTTTCACATGAGACGATCCAGCCAGTATTTTGGGTGGCATGTGGTCAGCAAGTCGTGTCCCACAAATTTCATAGTTATTTCTCTACTTGGAGCAGCGGCGTACTGTAGCTATTCAAAGTGCTCACGATTCTGGATGGCCACCAATCCCATACTGCCCGAAATTCCATAAGAAAATGTATTCTCCCTTGTGTGCTCGAACCAACGCATGTATGGAATGTCTAATCTGTCAACTAAATTAATGCTGTTTTAATTTTTCTTTCCGCTAAGTCTTTGTACTCTAGACCACTACGCGGTTATACTACTATTACATATAATAATAATAATAATAATAATAATTATTATTATTATTATTATTATAATGTTATATTAATATTATTACCATTATGATTACTTACTTACTCACTCACTGACACTATCGAACCCGCAGGTTCGTGGCCGCGCGGACATAAGCTCTTCATACATCCCTATCCTGAGCTAATGCTTTCCAATCATTCCCTATATAATCTACTTCCCTCAAATCACAGTTAATGTTATTCTCCCACCTCATTCTTGGTCTACCAACTGAGCGCTTTCCCTCTGGTTTTCCTACAAGAAGCTTTCATGCACCTCTTTTATTTCCCATACGTACCCATCGCATTCTACGAGACTTAACTGTTCTTATTATATATGGCTTCCTATAAAGACCATGTAGTTCATTGTTATGTAGTCTTTTCCATTCACCTGTCTGTTCATCTCTCTTTGGTCCAAAAATTGTCCTAAGTAATTTATTCTCAAATACTACTATTACATATAATAATAATAATAATAATAATAATAATAATAATAATAATAAATATAATAATAATAACGTTGTTGTTTTAATATTATTACCATTATGATGATTATTATTATTTTATTATTATTTTATTATTATTATTTTATTATTATTATTTTATTATTATTTTATTATTATATTATTATTATTATTATTATTATTATTATTTTATTATTATTATTTTATTATTATTATTATTTATTATTATTATATTATTATATTATTATTATTATTATTATTATTATTATTATTATATTATTATTATTATATTATTATTATTATTATTATTATTATTATTATTATTATAAATATCAGATTGTTTCATAAGTAATTTCTGTTTTTAATGCAATGTTTTGTGTCTGGTGGAATATTGAAGGTGTTTCACTGGGACTTTGTTGCAAACGGGTTTGCATTCGATGAGCTAATTTATTCTCAACGACTGAATGAGTTTATGAAATGTTGAGTTTGCGCGTTCAAATCAGACCGGATCTCATACTGCGCGAGCAGCCATGATAAAAATTCAGAACTTTGGAGGAATCGAACTGCAACCGCACCCAGCATTTAGTCATGATCTGTTATTATCTGTTTCGATCCATTACATTTCATTCGTAAAATTTCGAAAATATTGAAGCTGTTGAAGTGAGTATAAACGAATTATTTGCTTAAAAAACTGACTAGTAGCCTCGTGGGATAATAAACATAGCTGGAAGATAGGTTAGTGTTATAAAACCTGATTATATATATTACACAAAGTCAATAAAAACCCAAATCACCAATTTAAAAAGTTAAGAGTCTACGCGTTTGAGTAGGGACGCTACCATTACCAATACTTAATATTGACGGTAAATATTAAGCCTGAAACGCGTTGACTTTTGTGTAATACACGTTTACACCAAGAAGATCCCATTTATTAAATATGGTGATATCTACTTTGAAAGAGTAGTTTAATTCAACGTCAGAAAAAAGTATTTAAAAAAGGCAGTATATATATATATACAGTAATGATAATGACGATAATAATGATAATATAGGACAATCCATCCATAGTAATTCTGCCCGAGAGCAGGTCTTTCATTGCAATCATAGCATTTTAATGCTATGCTTTGCAGCTTTACTAGGGAATTATAGGTGTGGTAGCTTCCCGTTGCTTTCCACACCGGTGAAGGATGATGATAAGGATGTCGATGATGTCCGGATGGTCTTCGGAGACCGTTGGGCCCTAAGCTTCCTGACATTTGTCTTACAGGTGGGGAAAAACCCAAAAAAAAACCTCTCCCAGGAGCCTGTCCCGACCGGGAATCGAACCCGGGCCCGCTGCGTGACAAGGCAGCACGCTACCTCGAGATCACAGCGATGACTTACAGGATAATAAGTACACAATTTATACATAAACTCACACAATTAACGTCATAATGACATAACCTCCACTCAACCAGTGGAACAAAGTACAGAATATAAACACGTTTACAGGCCCTGCACACTAATTAACTCTGAAATAATACAAAGGTTTCTCTTCAACCAAACAATTTGTTATATTTATAGGCCTTTATAAGTATATTGTCCACCGCTGTGGTCTCGAGGTAGAGTGCTGCCTTGTCACGCAGCGGGCCCGGGTTCGATTCCTGGGTGAGGTTCTTTTTCGGGGTTTTTCCTCAAATGTCAGGAAGCTTAGTGCCCAATGGTCCCCGAAAACCATCCGGCTATCATCATCATTATCATCATCATCCTTCACCGGTGTGGAAAGAAACGGGAAGCTACCACGCCTATAATTCTCTAGTAAAGGTACAAAGCATAGCATGAAAATGCTATGATTGCAGTGAAAGACCTGCCCTCGGGTAGAATTACAATGGAATGGAATAAGTATATTAACCATGTTATAATGTAGATAAATTATACAGACTATTTAACTCGTGCCCTAATTGGGAGTCAATGACCAATCACGTTACAATGAATTTTGCTGTACAACCAATCACAGTCGTGTTTCACCTCGATATTTATCTACTTCTGTTTATCATATTAAAGAAAGCTCCTCCTTTTTAATATTATGAACAGACCAGAGCATTGTTTTGCAGTGACTGACTCTCCAACAAATACGTTGAATATAGCAAATAATTAACAGATTTCTTCGAACTACACATTTGATAATTGTATGCTCATTAATTGTGTTTTGAAATAATGATTTTACGGAGTTGTTTCCGAAAAAAATAATATCCTATATGTTCGTTATAATATACAGTTTGATGTAATTATTTTCTCTCTCTCTCTCTCTCTCTCTATATATATATATATATATATATATATATATATGTATCCCTCTCTCTATATCTCTCTCTGTCTCTCTATCTCTCTCTATCTCTCTCTATCTCTCTATCTCCCTATCTCTCTATCTCCCTATCTCTCTATCTCCTTATCTCTCTATCTCTCTGTCTCTCTAGTTCTCTATCTCTCTATCTCTCTATCTCTCTATCTCTCTATCTCTCTATCTCTCTACCTCTCTATCTCTCTACCTCTCTATCTCTCTATCTCTCTATTTCTCTATCTCTCTATATCTCTATATCTCTCTATATCTCTCTATATATCTCTCTATATCTCTCTATATCTCTCTCTATATCTCTCTCAATATCTATCTCTATATCTCTCTCTATATCTCTCTATATCTCTCTATATCTCTCTATATCTCTCTCTATATCTCTCTATATCTCTCTCTATATCTCTCTCTATATCTCTATATCTCTCTCTATATCTCTCTCCATATATCTCTCTCCATATCTCTCTCTACATATCTCTCTCTATATATCTCTCTCTATATCTCTCTCTCTATATCTCTCTCTATATCTCTCTCTATACCTCTCTATATCTCTCTCTATATCTCTCTCTATATCTCTCTCTATATCTCTCTATATCTCTCTCTATATCTCTCTATATCTCTCTCTATATCTCTCTCTATATCTCTTTCTATCTCTCTCTATCTCTATCTCTCTCTATCTCTATCTCTCTCTATCTTTCTCTCTATCTCTCTCTATTAATCTCTCTCTCTATATATAATCGCTCTCTATCTCTCTCTATTAATCTCTCTCTCTATATATATATCGCTCTCTAATCTCTCTTCTATCTCTCCCTCTATATCTCTCTCTATATCTCTCTCTATATTTTTCTCTCTCTCTCTCTCTCTCTCTCCTCTCTCTCTATATATATATATATATATATATCTCCCTCTATATCTCTCTATATCTCTCTCTATATCTCTCTATATCTCTCTCTATATATCTCTCTCTATATCCCTCTCTCTCTATCTCTCTCGCTATATCTCTCTCTATCTCTCTATCTCTCTCTATCTCTCTCTCTATCTCTCCTCTCTGTATCTCTCTATATCTCTCCTCTCTGTATCTCTCTCTATCTCTCTCTCTATCTCTCTCTATCTCTCTATATATCTCTCTCTATCTCTCTCTATCTCTCTCTATCTTTCTCTATCTTTCTCTATCTCTCTCTATCTCTCTATATCTCTCTCTATATCTCTCTCGCCAGCTAAAATAAATCATTATTATTATTATTATTATTATTATTATTATTATTATTATATATCTCTCTCTCTCTATCTCTCTCTATATCTCTCTATATCTCTCTTTATCTGTCTCTCTCTCTATCTATCTCTCTATCTCTCTCTATCTATCTATCTCTCTCTATGTATCTCTCTCCCTATCTATCTATCTCTCTCTATCTCTCTCTAACTATCTCTCTCTATCTATCTCTCTCTATCTATCTCTCTCTCTCTCTATCTCTCTATCTATCTATCTCTCTCTATCTCTCTATCTCTATCTCTCTCTATATCTCTCTCTATCTCTCTCTATCTCTCTCTCTCTCTATCTCTCTCTATCTCTCTATCTCTCTCTCTATCTCTCTCTATATCTCTCTCTATATCTCTCTATCTCTCCTTCTATCTCTCCTTCTATATATCTCTCTATTTCTTTCTATCTCTCTCTATCTCTCTATATATCTCTATCTCTCTCTATATCTCTCTCTATATCTCTCTCTATATCTCTCTATATATCTCTCTATATATCTCTCTCTCTCTCTCTATATATATATATATATATATATATATATATATATATATATACACTAGAGTGCATTATTGCGATCATATTTGGCAATAAATAATATGATCTAGTTGCAGTGGATGAACAAAAGAAACATAAAACATTTCTCATTTGTTTTCAAACATCGCCGCTTACATTAAATATATAAATATTTTAAAATAACTATATTTAAATAATGATTTGTGAGTAAATAGCTTAATTGTATTCTTTAAATAGTCCTAACAAATGCTACTCTTGATTTCCAACTCCTCTAGATAATTTGAAAATTACTCGTGGCATTACTTATGAGAGTACCGCCCGTAGCCGAGTAGGTTAAGGCAGGAAGCCTTGGCGCAGAGCTACGGGACTTGCGCTGGTTCGAGTCTCCATGGGGGAAGAAATTTTCTCATGGTATTTCGGCCAGTATGTGACCGGTGCCCAGCATCGTGATGCATTTGGGTAGCTACAATAAGTAGCGGCTCCAGGTTGAGAAAACCAGATATAACGGCTGGGGGACTCGACATGCTGACCACGTCACCCCTACACTGGCTGATTATCACCTCTGTGATTGACACATGTGGATGTGAGGCCAGCAGCCGGTTGGTAGGCTAAGGGCCTTGCAGGCCTGTCGCGCCAAGAGTAATTACTTATGAGAATTATTGGAAAACATTAAATCAGATTAGAAATGTCTGGAAAGCCGATGTCCGCGCGTCCATGGATCTCCGGGTTCGATTGGCAGTGAGTTAGTTAGATATTTACTACCAGTCTCAGTTTCTTAGAGTTACTTAATACAATGTATGTATTTGCCTTTAGTGTTTCCTTGTCATCTAATTAGCGACACGAATTAATGACCATCCCTCTATATTCATGTCGGTTAAGATTAATCCCAGATATTCCAAATTTCAACCCTGTCGAAAGTGATACTTTCTTATTATAAAAATAATAGAGCTAAATGAAATGTATGTGTCTTAGAGAACACACTACTAGTTCAGGGATTAAGCTACTAACGTCTCTACTGTGCCAAATATTTTTCTCTCTCTCTGTGTTGACGACTATTACTTTCCAGTAGAACTTCACACCCCATTCCCCGGAGAGTCATTGATTTTTCAGGATGTCGGGTCTAATGTCCAGGCGAGTTTAATTCTTCTTTTCTCGCCAGATGGCGTTCAACGGGAGAGAATTAAACTAACGCCACCGACATGGGTTTGACGTACAACATAAAATGTACGGGAAAATATAGCCAAGCATAAATTCGTCTCCACTGACATTCTCCATGCATGTAATTCTCTGCGGAGAAATACTGCGGTCTTTTATCCTCGTGTAAATAGAGATTCAAACATTCACATCAAAGTAAGTGATAGCGAAGGTATCAATCTCCCAACAAAAGAATTAAGTAGAAACAGAAGTGTTGCAGATTACTATATGTTTTCTAATATTAATAAGTATACCTAACTACTAATGGCCAGAGCACTTCCCAGTCAATCACTATCATTATTTAAATGAAATGTGATTGATATTCTAATGTCTACGTAATGAAAATGCTACCTAATAACAACTACATTCAATATTTGTATAGATCTATGTAGATTGTATGTCTACATATAAAAATTAATATAGATGTAAATTACAACTTGCACTTATTAAATTCTTAAAATAGCTTTTATTTTATTTTATTCTTTTTTATGTATTAATATTAAACTGTATTAACATCGTGCATTATTTAGTCTATATTTCAATAATAGGTAGTTTAACTATATTAAGTGTACGAAACTTTGTATTATTTTTTATATCCTGGTTCAGTATAACAAAAAAACCTTAAGGACTTCACTCTCTCAGCCTAATAAAACATTATTATTATTTTATTATTAATTTATTATTATTATTATTATTATTATTATTATTATTATTATTATTATTATTATTATTATTATTAAATCACGGATTATGTTGTTGTTGTCTAATGTGCTGCATCTAACATTGAAGTCATTAGCAGTCTTGCTCTCCAATACTTTGAGGTCTTAGAATCTTCATGTTTGAAAGCGATACAGTTGTTCAGATGACCTTCGTCCATTTCTTCATTAGGGTGATTGCATAAAATGCACTTCGGTGAAGGCAGAACATTGATTTTGTAAAGGTGTTTTGCCAGACAGTCGGTTCCCGTTATCATCCTAAAATGTGCTACTTCTATTTTTCTTGGTATGTTCGGCATATCAGTATGTTTTATTAGGCAATCCCATTGTTTGTTTCTGGCCACTGTTTGAAGTCTATTGTCATTCAAAATTTTTAATTTTATGTGGCGTTTCACTGAGGAGTAAGTTGTTGGTTTAGATCTAGGCAATTGTTCAATGCGAGATCCTTTTTTTTTTTGGCGAGGAGATCGGCTGTTTCATTACCGGCAAACTCACAGTGGGAGCGTAGCTATTGGAGGACAACTTTTTTACCACAGTATCGTAGGTCAGTGATAATGTCATGACATTCTTTGCAGTTCATGGATTATGAAATTCGTAGGTTTAATGCTGC
This sequence comes from Diploptera punctata, assembly GCA_030220185.1. Lineage (NCBI taxonomy): Eukaryota > Metazoa > Arthropoda > Insecta > Blattodea > Blaberidae > Diploptera > Diploptera punctata. Next base: position 20,409 of record JASPKZ010009076.1, read on the forward strand.
ATTTTCTAGGCTCTTACACTTATTCCTATCCCTAGCCAAATTAAACAAGTTCATATCTCATGTATCAAGTTAATGAAGATATGTCCGAATATTATTCCTCTACTTAAACCTAGACTTGTATTTTCCCCCGGCGGTTCCCCCATAAAAACTGTACTGTCAACATTCAAATTATGTGACCAGCCCATTTCAGTTTCCTAAACTTAATAACTCTGACAAATTTAGGAAAACTGTATAAATCATGGAGTTGCTAATTGTGAAGCTTCCTCCATCCATTTTCATCCTTACGGGAGCGAATATTCGTCTTAATATCACATCTATTCCAACGATTTCAGCTTATTTTATTCGCTTAAAGTAAAACACCGTGTTTCACTCTATTGGAATACTGCAGGTAAGATTATTTTTATACATTAAGTTATGTAGATAGGAAATAACACTATGAGGTTCTTTAATATTGTTTATTTTTTATTATTTCACTCACCTCATACTTCATTTTTTTTTTGTTTTTTTTTCACAACTGACGTCCAACGGCCTTCTATCCTGCAGACTGACCTCCGCGCCATCTGGTGGCCGACCGAAGAATTTCCAAATCAGTCCTCTTTCTTTATAACCGGGTATTTCAAAATTCATAGTTGTATTTTCATTCTTGCATATGTAAATTTTTTCCCAAATTGTGAGTTCCTTCGGTTTTTCCAATTGTTTAAGTAATTTTGTTTTGGTTTCTATTCTATGTTTTTCTGACCAGGCATGAAGTATGAGGTGAGTGAAATAATAAAAAATAAACAATATTATTTTTATACATGTTAATCTTTAGATTCCAAAACAAAAATCAAAATACAGGAAGCATTGATCTGAATATTAACTCTAATTTCCTACTTTATGTAGGTATTTAAGTTTAGTGTATGATTGATTTAATTGTAAACATAATTCAGTTTTTGTAGGTTGTATCATATTGAACTTTTCTCATAAAAACTGTAAGCAACGAAAATCTATTTTAAAGTTAAAGTTTCATCTTTTAATGAGTCTGTATTAAATAACAAAGCTCAAAATAAAAAATAGAAAATCGCTTATAGATAATTAAAATACAGACATCCATACTGTTATTCTAAGAAAGGAATGCAGGCTTTCACGACCGGTAATCATAGTGTTAAAAGATTCCGGGCTTGTGGCCGTGGTCTATAACTGGCGTTTCTTCCAGACGTTTCTCCCTCAACTGCGGAGGGCATCTTTAGTGGCGAGAGCTTCTAGGTGGTGGTCCCTTGTTGTAGACTCGACTGTGAAAGCTCTCGCCACTGAAGATGCCCTCCGCAGTTGAGAGAGAAACGTCTGGAACAAACGCCAGTTATAGACCACGGCCACATAGTCCGGGATATTTTAATACTATTCTAAGACAGGTTTTATAATACCTGTTTCAAAAAATCAAATGGTTCAGTATTTCCCTAAAAATTAAATTTTATAATTAATAGAAAACCATGTAGCTATAATAAGAACGGTTAAGTCTTGTAGACTGCAATGAGCAGGACATCACGAATGGGGAATAAATGAGGGACGTGGATGCTTCTTGTAGGAAAACCTGGAAAAATGTCTAATTTGTAAGCAAAGAATGAGGTGGGAGAATAACATTAATCATGATTTGAGAGAAGTTGATTATACAAGGATGGTTGGAAAACATTAGCTCACTAAGTGCGGCTATGAACCTACGGGTTCGAAAGTGCCAGTTGGTTAGTTTAGTTAGTTAATATTGAATCAATGACTTTCTATGTAATACATAATGATCAATAGTTGCTTCTCTGAATACAGATTGCTTCCAAAAAAAACTATGATAACAGGATGGTAAATGAGAATAATTCACTGGCACTATCGAGCCCAGAGGTTAATAACATCCCCATGCACAAATGTACAACGAATGAGAGTGATCTTCATTGATTTTTTTTTCAGGAAATGATAAAGTTAACTGGGAAGATAATATTTGGAAGGATCATAGGTAACTGAATATCGGAGATGTGAACTGGATTCAGATACTGTTTCTGAGGTCAGGGGCCAGTGGAGAGCCTTAGTGAATCACAATATAAAAATTAAAATATATACCTTTTGTCAGATCCCGTCGTCCTCAACTGTGTTAAAATATTGTGTTTAAAATATTGGCTACAAGCCATTCGGAAATTAACTTCCATCATCAGCAGGATGGGTATATGCTATTGGCTGTTCTCTACGACGTTGTGGACGTTGATAGTCGTAAACAAAAGCCAGTAGCACATACTCATCTTGCTGATGGTGGAAGTTGACTTGCAAAAGGCCTCCACTTAATATTTTTAATTCAACATTTTTACACAATTGAGGACGATGGCATCTGCCAAAAGGTATTTATTTTAATTTATATCTTTCGAGTCCACCGCTGTGGTCTCGAGCTAGCGTGCTGCCTTGTCACGCAGCGGGCCCGGGTTCGATCCCCGGTCGGGGCAGTTTTTCTGGGTGAGGTTTTTATCGGGATTTTTCCTCACCTGTAAGACAAATGTCAGAAAAACTTTAAGGCCCAAACGGTCCCCGAAATCATATGACCATCACCATCATCATCCTTATCATCATCATCCTTCACCGGTGTGGAAAGCAACGGGAAGCTACCACACCTACAATTCCCTAGTAAAGCTGCAATCATAGCATGAAAATGCTATGATTGCAGTGAATAACCTGCCTTCGGGCAGAATTACTATGGATGGATATATTTTGATTATTCACCTCAACTGAAATTGATATGAATTTTATTAGTGCTTGACTTGGTGAATCAACCGTTGAACGTATAGTTCCATAAACAATAGAGTTAGTCTGTTAACTCTCGCAATAATGAACCCGGACTAAGCTTTCAATACATCCTTATCCAGAGCTAATATTTACCATATATTATTCCACCTCATTTTTAGCCTATCTACTGGGAAATTTCTCTGGCTTTCCTTCAACACGTATCCATGCATATTTTTCATTTCCCACTTGTGACACATGCCCTGCCCATCGCAGTCCACGGGACTTAACTGTTGTTATTACTTAGACCTGGTAACGTTACAGCAATAATACAATTTATCTACTTATTGTGAAATGTTTTCCGTGCTCATCCCTTATTGGATCGAATATTCCCTTCAGAATCCAATTTTAGAGTATGTTCGACTAGCTTTCTTCCTTTATGTAAGTTACCATGTTTCATACGCATATAGAAGAACAATAGAATTACCGTTTTGTAAATTTAAATCTGAAGATTTTTAGACACAAACACTAGGAGATAGGTATTTAGTTTCTTCTTGTGAATGATTTGGGTCTTAACTCTGGAAACGCATGCTCTTATCCTTTACAGAAACTTTTGTTTCTCGATAAACATTGAACTATAAATATATAAAACTCTTATTATTCCAGTTAGGCCTATTAAATGTGAAACGGGGTCTCTTAACGTAGAATAAAATACTATAAGTAATTGAGAATAAAGTTCTTAGGAACATATTTGGACCAAAAAGAGACGAACAGACATTTGAATGGAGAAAACTACGAAACAGTGGCCTACATTATTTTTATACAAAAACAGTTAACGGTTAAGCGATGGGAAGGATTTATGGTGCGCGTGTAGAAAGGAAGAAAGGCATGAAGACATCCTGTAGGAATTCCAGAGGAAAATAACTCAATAGGTAGGCCAATAATGAAGTAGGAGAATAACGTTAACCATGATTTAGGGGAGGTTATTAGAAAACATCTGAGGATAAGGAAGTATGGAAACCATTTCTCTGCGCAGGCATGAATCCCCGGGTTCGATACTACCAGTTAGTTTATTTATTTATGATCTTGCTCTGTTAATAATAATAATAATAATAATAATACCCCCTCTAAATATTAGCAGTAAATAAAAAAATGTAGCACTGTACATGTTAATAGGTACTAATTAATTCTAAATATATTCTATGTGGAACTATCGCATTTGAAATAGTATAATCTATAGACAATTTGGCCTTCACCGAAATGCATTTTATGCAATCATCACCCTGATGAAGAAATGGACGAAGATCATCTGAACAAACTGTATCGCTGTCAAACAAGAAGATTCTAAGACCTCGAAGTATTGGAGAGCAAGACTGCTAATGATTTCAGTGTTAGATGAGGTACATTAGACAACAACAACATAGACAATTTGGAAACCGTAATTATTTTAAAATAGATAGATACGAAGTAGGCCGTCGAAACTATTAATGCACTAACTCTCATTTGTTCTATGTCTGCTCTTAGTTGCTGATGTTATGTTTATTTCAGAGATGAGCAAGACACAATAAATCATTTTTGTTTTGCAAATTCTGCATGAATCGGTGGAGCGAACTGAAGAAGGCGGTGAATTGAGAGGCTGTTTAGAAACTTTGTTATTACATTGGCGTCATTTGAGAAGATTTATGTTTCACATCGCCACATTTTAATGGAGCCTTTTATTGCTCACATAAGAAAGGAGAAATCTGTCTAGAAGATGTTACAAAAAATATTATATTTTTTATTGCCACCACTGAAGGGCCATAATTCACATTACATTTAAAGTTCAACAGCATAATTTAAATTGATTTGCCCATCAGTTAATTAATAGGTAACACTAAAAATAATTGTCCTCCGTTGTGGTTTCGTGATAACGTTGTAATTTCGTACGCAGCGGGCCCGGGTTCGATCTCCAGTTGAGATAATTTCCTGGATAAGTGTTTTTCGGAGTTTTCCTCACCTTTAAGACAAATGTCGTAAATCGTGAAGACCGATTTAGCCTCCGAATACCAATTGGGCATCATAATCATCCTACGATATTCGTCTTGTTTAGTATTAAATTTTGCAAGGCGTTCAGAACAAAAAGGTTCATTACTTAATATGTAACTAAACAAAGAAAACAATATCCTATAAAAATAGATCCTAAACTCAATATCTTCTTACTTAGGAGTTGATTTTCATTATCACTATCGTGTGTCCATATGCTCTAATGTCAGAGGACAACTTTAAATCGATAAACCAAAAAAAAATTATAGCACTGTAATGTTATAAAAACGAAGCATGTACCGATTGGACACTGCCCCATAAGAATACAACTTCCCAGACTCATAAAGAAAATGCAAGGTAATAAGTTAATTACTCTTAGGTTTAGTTGTTTCTTAATATAAATGCAAACAAGTTGTGCTTTTTTATAGTAAGAAACAGCGTAACCTCATTTGTTTCTTGCCAAAGTGCTTGAACTGGAAGATATACCGTTCTTTCGAATTAAGACCATATCTCAGAAGAACAAAAAGAAAAAAACAAAATTTAATTTTTGAGACTGGAGAAACAATAAAATCTTGTAGTGAGATCACATATTTAGGAATTAAAATAAATAAAAAGGGAGTTATGAAGAGGAAATAGAAATAATAAAGGAAAATTTGCAATTGCTTGCCTCAATGGAATATTGTGGCATAAAAATATATTGTATTGTATTGTAAGCCTATGTTTTCCCTTTAAAGAGATTTAGGCGCTTCTCCCCCTACAGGGAAGAAATTAAACCATACTAATTTAGTTACACTTGTTTTCGTATAGATGTCATTTTGAGTGGTCTGTGGTCAGCCTGACATCTAGGAAAATATAAGTAATAAAAATAAAATGAATATATATCATACAATTGTTAAAAGCATCATTACTTATGGAGCAGAACTTTGGCCATTAACAACAAAAACAAATAAGTATCTTTTGGCAACGGAAATGGATTTTATACGAAGGGCAGCAAGAATTTCAAGAAGATAAAAAATTAGGAACTCAGTTATAAAGGAGAAAATTAAGATTGAAGGCACTATTTTAGATTATATTAAAACTCAGCAATTAAGATGGTATGGACATGTCCAGCGAATGGAAGAGGATCGACTACCAAAATCTGTTTTGGAACGGAAACTTGAGGGAAGATGAGGCAGAGGAAGACCTAAAATCTCCTGGAGTCAAGGAATATGTTTAAACATGAAGGAGAAACATCTACAACCAGGAGATTGGATGGACCGACAAAATTGGCTATTAGGAATCGGACGATGTCAAAGATATGTATTCATAAATTGTAATCGTTTATATATATTGTAATTTAGATTTAAGACTTTTTTGTATTTTTAAACCAGGTTGAGTGGTAGACAAGGCCTTAAGGCCTTAACTTTGCCAGGTAAAATAAAGCTATTATTATTATTATTATTATTATTATTATTATTATTATTATTATTATTATTATTATTATTATTATTAATCAACCGATGACCTATCTATCTCAGAAGAAATAAAGTATAGGGACCATGGTTATAAATCTATAAATATTGGAACCTTAACTTATATCACCATCATCCAATATCATGGCAGCTGCCGCCGTCTTCCGGAAACAAAATGCCATTCCACCGTGTCCATTCATTGATCTTCCTCCAATCCTCTGATATTCATAGCCGCTTGTACCCCTTCTATCCAAGTTTTCTTCGGTCTTCCTCCTTTCCATAGGGATCCATTCCATAACAATTTAAGGCAATCTTTGCTCTGGCATTCCTTTGCATGCCATACCACTGTAATCTTTTACTTTCTGTAATGTCTTTGACATCCGGCTCCTCTTGTACACCTATTAATTTACCTTATTTCTTTATTTCGTATTCTATCCATTTTAGATTTTCTAGCTGATCTTCTTAAAACATCCATTTCTGTATTTTATATATACATTAAGAACGTAGTTAAAATTAAATATTTAATATTTTGTGACTATGCTAATTCTCAGATGGGTGGGTATAGAGAGCTATCTCCATCCCAATTTTACTCATTTTACAAACCAAAAATCAAAATTATGATTTTCCAAGAAATTACACTATTAAATATACATTCACTATCGTCACTATTATGTATTGCTCAGTCCTGCAATATCAATATTTTTTTTTATGACACAGGTATAACAATCGTCACTTTATCTAGCTAGATAACAATTTTCACAATTTTGGAGATATCTCTCTTTACCCACCCACCCAAGAATTCTTCTGTTATAGTTAACGTCTAGATATGATGTATGTATCTAGAGTCTGATCAGTTACATTAATTTAATGTAGACTGTGAGATCTCTTGTGTGCATCTTGAACTACTATCTCTTCTGCTATGTGCCATGTGGATTGAATCTATAAAAATAGGAATTATTCTATCATGTTCAATTAGGAACGCACAATATGTTTCCTGTTAAGGGTATGCATATTTTCAGCCTGCCGTTGGCCCTTGAGAAAAATTATTATTTCCCTTATTGATTGCCTACTCTAATCAGTTTCCTAATTGCTCAGCGGTATATTTCCCAATATAGCATTTGTCGTAATAGACTGAAATATTACTATTCCCTGCTGTTTCTTTAACCACGTGATCAGCTGTCTCATTCCCCACATGAGGCTTGATCCAGCTGAAGCGGATAATTCAGTTTTGTGGTTGTAGTCGTTTAATTTTTTTGTTTCTCTAATAGATTGTTGTGATTTGCTGTATTTTCAAATAAATCTAATGTTATTTTCTATCCATTTGAGGGCTCCTCTGCTTTACAATTATGAAGTTGCTAACATTTCTGATGATTTAAGCATAACCAGCTATTCAGTTTGATTATATTAGCATGATTTATGTAATTGTTACTATAGTTGGTAGGTTATTTCCTTGTTTTAATATATCTCAATCACTGTTTGTACATATATTTCCGCTTCGTTATCGTCAGCATCTGGACCTGCGTTGCAGTGAAACTTAAAAGCACAGTGAAGTTTAATTTTTTTAGTAGTTGTAAATGAAAATGGTTCCTCTCAGTATAAAGTTGAAGGTAAACTATGGCCAGCCGATGTCAGTCTTTCTCACTTTACTAAGATTTAGAGTATTGTGACTAACAAGTTATCACTATCGAACCCGGAGGTTCGTGGCCTCATGGACATAAGCTCTCCATACATTCCTATCCTAAGGTAATATTTTTCATTCATCCCCTGTATAATTTACCTCCCTCAAATTATGGTTAATGTTATTCTTCCACTTCATTCTTAGCCTACCCTTGGGCGCTTTTCCTCTCGTTTTCTACAAGAAATTTCCATGCCTCTCTTTATATTCCACATTCGTACCATATGTCTGCACATCGTAGTCTCTGAGACTTAACTATTCTTATTAAATATTATTTCCTATGAAGAGTATTTGTCGCTCTTTCCAGAATTTTCTCTATATTTAGTTTATTTATGCACCTAATTTCTGTTTATATTTATTATTCTTAAGTATTTTAATTCAGCTACATCTTTAAAATTTCACTCATATTTCAATAGCTGTCCATTTACATTATACAGAGTGTCCCCATTCAAACCTCCCACATTTTAATTATTAATAACTAACAAACCATGCGGAATTATGAAATAGGCCGGTATTAAACGAAACAGAAACTCAAAGAACGTTCATTGCCACACACTAAAACACCTCTATATGTGCACCATTAGTAGCACGAACAATATCACGTCTGTATTCGATTTCGTGCCACGTTCTGTCCAACATGTCCATTGAACTGCCGGGAAGCTTGGCGAATTGATTTTTGTGGACTTCTCTGAAATCCTGCTCTAATTTCTTCAATCTTTTCTTCTGAAACACGTGTACGAGCACCTCCTGATTCCTTTTTAACGCTTCCAGTCGCCAGAAACTTCTCAAGCCATGCCTGGTCTTCCCATCAGGTGCATTTCCTTCATATTCTCTCCGGTAATTTCTTCGCACTGTAATTATTGACTTCGTCTCTGCATACCAGAAAAGACTTTGTGCTCGTTGCTGAGGAGTCGCCATTTTGTTTTATGCCGTTATTGTCCAACATACGACAGATGAATTAACTGCAACAATGAAAACAATTTTTTTTTGAGTTTTTATTTCTTTTAATACCAACCTCATTTCATAATTCCGCATACTTTGAGAGTTATGATTAATTAAAATGTGGGTGATTTGAATGGGACACGGTGTATTATATATTTCAGTGTGTGACCATGTGTCTAGTTTTATTTATATTTACTTCAACCGAACCCAATTATTTTGTGTTATTCAATATATACCCCAGTTCGTCATTATTGAAGATGACTCAAATGATATTTGGGCGAATACTACTCGCAGTTATTTTCATCAATTTAACACCTGTTTCTCAAATAAATAAAACATACTGAAAAAATGTAATTGTAACATTTCTATCAGAAGAAAGTTTCAAATAAGTTAATTTGGCAGCTTTCAAAATTTTGTTGTAATGAAATCTAAAATGTCACTGTTTGCCTCTAATTACACGAAAATAATTAATTGACCTTATTCGCAAAGTCGTCATATTTCGATTTCTTTATAATTACACAACTGAAGGAGCACGATCATTTATAAATGTTTCATTAAATTGTTCCTAATCTACCATTTTTTAACTAAAGAAATACAGATACAAATAATGTATCAAATGTCTAACAAGTTGAAAGTAGAAGGAGGATCCGACAATGTTTTGTAATTGAAAATTGAGCAAAAAAGAGAACGTAACAATTTTCAACCATCCCTGAGTCGTGTTAGCGAGTCGTGTTGATTACATTATAAGCATTCAGTTCACTAATCATTCCAGTGAATGTGAACCGTGACCAATGAAAATCAACAATCACAGACTTTAAACACACATTGTAAGATATATTCAATGTACTTTATATATTATCCTGCTTCTTCTTGATCATGTTAATCTATGCAGGGCGTTTTCATGTCCTTTAGTCCCTTAGGGGTGTCCATCTTACGTATAGCTACCTGTATGATTTGGTATTAAAATACCAACTTTCGTAGTTCCAGAACTATCGGTGTGCCGTATCTTAACAGCGCACAGTGCTTCATTTAAGATCATTAGTATATGTAACAACTAAATATATGGTGACACGTAGAAATACATTATATAATGGAAATGGACAGCTAATGACAAATGAGGGAAATTTTGAGGAAGTGGCTGAATTCAAATACCTAGGAACAATAATCACAAATAGGAATGAGATACACAAAGAATTTAAACATAGGCTCAATTCTGGAAATGCGTGCTATTATGCATTGCAGAGACTCTTGATGTCCCAACTCCTTTAAAAAAACGTTAAACTGAAAATATATAAAACTATTATTCTACCAGTTATATTATATGGGTGCGAAACGCGGACTCTTCCTTTAAGGGAGGAAAGGAGATTACAAGTATTTGAGAATAAAGTACTTAGGAAAATTTTTGGACCAAAGAGAGATGAACAGACAGGTGAATGGAGAAGATTGCATGACAATGAACTACATGGTCTTTATAGGAAGCGAGATATAATAAGAACAGTTAAGTCTCGTAGACTGCGATGGGTAGGACATGTTGCACGTATGGGAATGAAAGACGTGCATGGAAGTTTCTTGTAGGAAAGCCAGAAGGAAAACGTCCTGTTGGTAGACCAAGAATGAGGTGGGAGAATAACATTAACTATGATTTGAGGGAAGTAGATTATACAGGGAATGATTGGAAAACATTAGTTCAGGATAGTGATGTATGGAGAGCTTATATCCGCGCGGCCATGAACCTACGGGTTCGATAGTGCCAGTGACTAAGTAAGTAAGTATATGTAACACATTATGTAAGTTATCATCATCAGCGTCGAGAATTAAACCTTAAAGTCTGTTCTAATCCCATGTTAGAATTGGTCTGTCCATCTTTTCTTCGTCCTAGTGGTATGTAGTGAAGAATATGTTTCGGGATTTGGGATTTCCAACCATTCGTTTCTATATTATCCAATGCTATCTAATGCTTGAATATATTTAGTTCTGTTCGTGTAGGCCTATCTTCACTTAGTTTCCGACGGTATATATATCAGCGCCATATTTAAGGTGCGTTAACCACTATAGATTTTTCATTTATTTATTTCGTTTATCTAGGCTTGAAGAACTTCTTAAGATTATTCTCCTTGGAATGAATTTTCATGATGTTATAAAGACATTTTCAATAAAGTACTCCAGCGTGCCTTTCACTAATCACGCTGACCGCACCCAAACTAACAAATTCCGCATGAAGCTAAAACTTGTTTCCATAAAATGTAGGGAAATAGTTAGTTAGTTCGTTCCTGGCTTGAAGCTAGTTTAACTGATATTTATTTTCAAACCCGGCATACGCTGCTACACCTAAATGAATTAAATGTGTTTTTTATGTTTAGTTCTTCTTCTTCTTCATAATTTGTAGGATTTTCATCCTGTTTATTTCCAAAATCACTCCTCGGAGGAAGACCTATCGGATGTGCATTAACTGTCCATCCATCTCCTGGCTGGTCTTCCTCTTGTTCTTCTCCCGTCCATTGGTCTATCTTCTTTAACTCTTTTTTGCAAGTCGATTGTCTTCCATTCTTTCTATATGACGTATCCAATACTTTCGTCTATCTATAATAAATTTGGTTTTATGTCTTGAATATGACATTTGTCCCTAATTTCTGTGTTGTGTATCTTATCAAATAATGTTTTCCCCCTATATTGTTAAGATCTTCAGTCACATATGCTTATTATTTGTTTAATGTTTGTCCTATCAGCCCTAGTTTCTGCTCCATATATGATAACCGGTAGAACTATCGTTTTGTATATGCGGATTTTGCTTTCTATTGACATATGTTTAGTTGAATAAGTGAAAATATTATCAATTTATATCGTAATTATTTATAGATACCCCATGATGAATACCTGGCTTTGCCCGGAAATCTCCTTATCCCGATCTTCTTGGCATCAATGAGCTGATACAACAAAATTGTTGTTGAGAGTTAGTCTGTCCGAATAATAGACATATGCTGTCGCTGACGTTTTTGTAGATTTTTTAGATATTCAATTCTGTGTGCATTAATATGGTGTATTTGTTATGGTTAGGCAGCGTAAGACATTTAAGCGTCCAAAAAGCCCCCTTTTAGTGCATGGATCCCTTTTTTTTAGCTCCGACCCTACAATACGTAGGATAATATGTTATACAGGGTGAAAATTATTTAAACCGACAAATTCTGGAGGGTTGTAGGGGACACCAAAACAACTAGTTTTCCCTAATGTTATTTTTTCTATGATGATTCTTTAAACCGGTACAGGAAGATTTCTCTGGCGGCAAATTAATTAAACCAACAAACACTTTTGCATTTTTATTACCAAGAGACAACACATTAACACAACGCGATTACTTAAATAACAGCAGAAGTTCAAAAATGCCTCTATTGACATGTAAACACAGGTTACACCGGCGGATCATGTTCTGTCTACCACGAACAAACTCTAGAAGTATCGTTAATTGCTGCTACTATCCGGGCAACCAGATCCTCTTCTGTTGCAACAGGAGTTGTGTAAACAAGGTTGCGCATCTCCCCCACACAAAAGAATCCAGAGGGTTCATATCTGGTGATCGAGCAGGCCATGGTACAGGACCACCTCTTACAATCCACTTTTCTGGAAACCGTTGTTTCAAGAATTGACGCACACGACGACTGGAATGTGCCGGCGCCCCGTCATGTTGGAACTATATGCGTTATGTTGTAGGGAGCGGGACGTCTTCCAGCAATTCTGGCAATGCTCTGGTGAGAAAATTGTAATAGTTCCTGCCATTTAATGGCCTAGGTAGGAGATATGGCCCAATTAAGCAGTCCCCAACAACACCGGCCCACACATTAACGAAGAACCGCACTTGATGTGCGTGGGTAACTGTGGAATGTGGGTTATCCTCGCTCCAAACATGCGCATTGTGCATGTTGAAAACTCCATCACGCCCGAACGTTGCTTCATCTGTAAACAACATAGAGGATGGAAATGTAGGATGCATTTGACACTGTTCCAGGTACCACTGCGAAAACTGTGCTCTGGGTGCATAATCAATTGGTTCCAGGTTGTGGACACGCTGTAAGTGAAATGGATGTAAGAATTGCTCATGAAGGACGTTTCTTACATTCGTCTAATTCGTCCCCATGTTACGCGCAATTGCACGAGTGCTGATTGAAGGATCTCTCTCCACATGCTGCAGGACAGCTTCCCCAAATCGCAGCGTTCTTACTGTGCGTCGGCGTCCCTGTCTAGGTAATCTGCTAAATGACCCGGTCTCACGCAGACGTTGGTACACAGCAGTAAACGTCGTATGATGCGGGATACGGCGATTAGGATATTGTTGTTGATTAACTCGCTATGCAGCTCGTCCGTTGTGGTGCGCCACATAGTACGCACCAACCATATCAGTGTACTCACTCCAAGTGTATCGTTCCATTAGTAAACAGATACAATTCACTACTACACTGGTGGACAAAACAATTCCTACCATCAACAGCAGTTGCAGTCATGAGAACTGAAGAGCCTAATACGCCCGCTACCGGTTTAAATAATCCTCACAGGAAAAAATGACATTAGGGAAAAATGTTTGCTTTGGTGTCCCCTACCTTTTGAAATCCAGAATGGGTTGAAGCAAGGGGATGCACTATCTCCTCTATTAATTAATTTTGTACTAGAGCATACCATTAAATCATTAGAGAATGAGGAAGGCTTTCAACTCAATGGTATTAATAATCTGTTAGTTTATGCTGATGATGTAGTATTGTTGGCCGATAGCGAGGAGATACTAAAGGACAATACGCACACACTATTGAGTAACACTAAGAAATTAGGACTGGAAGTAAATATCAATAAAACTAAATATATGGTCACACGTAGAAATTCATTATATAATGGAAATGGACAGCTAATGACAAATGAGGGAAATTTTGAGGAAGTGGCTGAATTCAAATACCTAGGAACAGTAATCACAAATAGGAATGAGATGCACTAACAAATTAAACATAGGCTCAATTCTGGAAATGCGTGCTATTATGCATTGCAGAGACTCTTGATGCCCCAACTCCTTTCAAAAAGCGTTAAACTGAAAATATATAAAACTATTATTCTACCAGTCATATTATATGGATGCGAAACATGGACTCTTACTTTAAGGTAGGAAATGAGATTACAAGTATTTGAGAATAAAGTACTTAGGAAATTTTTTGGACCAAAGACAGATGAACAGACAGGTGAATGGAGAAGACTACATAACAATGAACTACATGGTCTTTATAGGAAACCAGATATAATAAGAACAGTTAAGTCTCGTAGACTGCGATGGGCAGGACATGTTGCACGTATGGGGAATGAAAGACTTGCATGGAAGCTTGTTGTAGGAAAGCCAGAGGGAAAACGCCCAGTTGGTAGACCAAGAATGAGGTGGGAGAATAACATTAACTATGATTTGAGAGAAGTAGATTATACAGGGAATGATTGGAAAGCATTAGCTCAGGATAGGGATGTATGGAGAGCTTATGTCCGCGCGGCCATGAACCTACGGGTTCGATAGTGCCAGTGAGTAAGTAAGTTTGGTGTCCCCTACAACCTCCCAGAGTTTGTCGGTTTAAATAAGTTTCACCCTGTATACGTTAATTGTCCCAGAAAAATTATCTAAATGATGGGGGAAAAAGAAAAGACATTCAAATTTATCAAGTAGTTTTTGAGTCCATAGAGGACAGACAGACTAACAGACTCACACTCATTTTTATATGCAAAGATTATAATCAGTATAAAATATATGTTTAATCTATTTCAAGAAATGTTTAACATTTTCCATAGTGTTCTGCCCTAGGGCATGTCCTTCACTGCAATCATAGCATTTTCATAATATGCTTGCAGCTTTACTAAGGAATTATAGGTATGGTAGATGATGAGGATGATTATTATAGTCAGATGATGTTCGGGGACCTTTTGGGCCTTAAAGCTACCTGACATTTGTCTTATAGGCGAGGAAAAATCCCGGAAAGAAACCTCACCCAGGAAGCTTGCCCGACCGGGAATCGAACCAGGGCCCGCTGCGTGACTAGGCAGCACGCTACCTCGAGACCATAGAGGTGGACTAGTTTAACATTAATATACTAAAATAGTTACATTGCCATGGTAAATGAGTCATGAAAGTAAAAATATGAACGTCTCTCCTTTATTCTACAAGTGGTAAGTGAGTGTACTTTGCCTTCTCCCATCCCTTATAGAAAACTTCGTAAGGTTACACAGTATCAACCCCAGCAGCGCAGCCAGAACAATGCAGAACACACAAAATGGTTAAATGACTCCAAAATTAAAAGAAACAACAAAAGGAAAACCTGTAATTACCAGTACAGTTGTGCAGAATAAAAAAAAACAGTTAAATGCCTCCGAAAAAAAAACTGTTTGTTTTCAAATGCAAAACAATATCAGAAATATTATCGTTAGTGATTCGGCAGTTCGTAATTTCATATGATGAAATGTTATCATGGAAGCGTGGCCCGGAGGAAATACTTTTAGATTATAGAAAACAAGTTTTTTTTTTGTCCAACAGCCTTTGACATTTCTGGCTTTCTCCCCTGTCATTGATACATTGTCATCCATTTCTTAGGTTGGGGCATCTGGAAGGCGGAGTTCCGTTACCCAGATGATATGGTTGATGATAAATGATAATGAAGGGCCAGGAGAGTCCTTATCCTAAACATAACTTAAAAACCAAACCATGGGCAACCATAGGAACAATTCCCTTTGGAGAAAAATTCCTATTATCTGATCGGGAATCGAACTTGGAACCTCATAAAACGCTGAGTACTAGCCCATGAGAATGATATATTATTATCATCATCATAGTACATTCACGAATTTAGGCCATTTGTTGACCTGTTTCGGCCTCAAGAGAAACACCATCCAGAAGTCTTTTGAGTGGACGTCCTGGTCTTATTCTTCCTGCAGGTTGATATCTTAACATTAGTTTGGGTATTCTGTGATCTTCCATTCGATGAACATGTTGTATCCATCTTGACTTATAATCATAAATTTTGTTTTCTAAAGATTCCATGTGTAATTCTTCTAAGATGTCTTCATTTTTTTGTGATCTAGTAGTGTGTATCCTGCAGTCCTCCGAAGATATCTCATTTCAGCAGATCTAAGTCGAAAAAAGCCAGAAGGATATATTATTAAACAATAGTAATTAATTGATACACTTACTCATTGTAGATCATTTTTTACAATAACCGTGGTTTATTTCTTTTACTTATTAAAATTCAATAAACAATATTTTATTATTATTATTATTATTATTATTATTATTATTATTATTATTATTATTATTATTATTATTATTATTATTATCCACCGCTGTGGGCTCTGGAGGTAGCGTGCTACCTTGTCTGGATGAGGTTTTTATCGGGATTTTTCCTCACCTGTAAGACAAATGTCAGGAAAACATTAAGGCCCAAACGGTCCCCGAAAGCATATGGCCATCATCATCATCCTTATCATTATCATCATCATCCTTCACCGGCGTGGAAAGCAACGGGAAGCTACCACATCAACAATTCCCTAGTAAAGCTGCAAGCATAGCGTGAAAATGCTATGATTGCAGTGAAGGACCTGCCTTCGGGCAGAATTACGATAGACGGATTATTATTATTATTATTATTATTATTATTATTATTATTATTATTATTATTATTATTATTCCTGTGATACTTAAGTGAAAAGGGTCTTGCAGCACATTTTGGTATAAAGGCTATTTTAAAATGAAATTAATTATTAATGTGTTAATTTTATGAAGTTATGAGAGATAATTTAATACATGGTAATACAACGTATCGAGCCAAATTTTTTGTATCAATAAATGGACACAGATCTAACTGCAAGTCTATACTAGTGGGTGTACCACAAGGAGCAATTCTTTCTCCACTGCTCTACAACCTCTATGTCTCGGACCTCCCAAACCCTCCTTCAGTAAAAGCTGTATCATTCGCCGATGATACATGCTTTTACTTCCAAACCAAACTTAGCTCCTTGCACCACAGAATCCAAACGTTCCAGAGACCGCTATCAGTCATTTATGACTAGTACTGTCTCTGGAATATTAAACTCAATATTACCAAATCCAAATTAATCCTGTTTACCAATTGTCCACAACCTCCACCTATCCAGCTATCTATTGGTGCACAAATTCTACGCAACCAGACTGCAGTTAAGTATCTTGGCCTACATCTCGACCCTAAATTAACTTTCAAACATCATGTAAATTATGTACAACGCAAAACTAATGCAGCACTAGCTATATTATATCCATTCTTCCGGGATGAAACAATTTCTAGACGGATTAAGGTTACGTTATATGTAGCAGTAATCCGTAGCATGTTACTGTACGGCTGTGAAGCACTGAGTATTCTTGCCAAAAAGCACAAAAATAAAATTCAGATAAATCAGAACCGTTGCTTCAAAATTATTTTCTCGGCACCTATGTACACAAGAATAACAGAACTTCATGATGCAGCTCAATTACCCTATCTTGATGCTATTGTTAAAGCACAATTGACCAAAATGCATCAAAACATTTGGAACATGACAACCCAATAGTACGCATGATAGGACAATTGCCACAATGGCGTACAGTGAATAAAAACATATTTTCGGAAGAACAACCTCCGTAAGGGCTTAAAAAGTGGTAACTTAAGCACATGACGCTGAGTAACATCACAGCGCATACCAAAATTATCCGTAACCATATCTCACAAACTTCCTAATAACACAGTTTAGGTAAGGGTTACACTTAAGAAAGCCACTTAGTGATAGCCACTAGACATTTTGCTGTCGAGGGAATAACACCATTCCCGGAATCAGCACACTGGACGGCAAAAAATGCTGTCTGCAAAACAGGAACAACAGGAGGCGGCTCCATGGTGCAAGAGTATAGACGCTCGCCCCTCATCGCTGGGTTCTCGAGATAGAATCTAGGTCACTACATGTAGATTTCCTGATGGACAAAACGGAGCTTGGGCAGGTTTTTCTACGTGTTTCTCGAGTTTTCTTCTGCCATAAATTGCATTCTACCACTTCTCCATACGCATCCATTTCGTTCATCTACCCCTGTGACAGAGCCAAGAGTGGTCGGTGGCACCTTTATAGTTCAGACCTTTAGAAATATAGGGACTTTATCTCATGCCATCCCTCGACTCGACCCTGCGTTGGACACGAGTTGAAGATATTTATTTATAACTTATCGAAAATACCGCCCCATGGTGGAAGTGTTTATCGTCACGAACACTCCCTATAAATAGGTTAATATAATTATCCCTTATTATTCTTCAGTACTAGATCTTGGACTATATATAGATGCAAATTTAACCTGGCAAACACAAGTGAAAAACATATGTATAAAGGCTTGTAGATTCTTATTATTTATTAAATAATTAATTGAATTAAAATTTTGATATGGTTTTCTTCATCCTGTAATTTTGTGATTCTAATATGTTATAAGATATGGTTATCTTATAGCATATTTGATTACATTTTCAATACATTTTAGTTTTGGAACTATATATATTATATGAGCCTACTAATTCTTGCTACAACTTGTGTTTAGTGCATTTATTAAATTAACTTTATGACAAAGAAAAAAGACACCTGTTCGAATATCATTTGTTCTCTTTATAAAAATCGATCTTGAATACATAATTCAATATCTGGTAATATTATTTAAATTTGTCTTATGCTGACATATGCATATTTGATAAATGTAAAACCAACCTTGAGAGTATGTATGTTTTGAGAATGGAGAGAATTCCAGACCGCTAATGAATAGTTACCCTGATTGCAAACCTGCTGTATATTGATCAGCTAACATCTGCTATGTTATCACTAGAGTAAGGTAGTAATTGCACTGCACAGGATTCCTGAAGGTGTGAAAGGAGTTAAAAGGTGAAATGAAGCATAGTCTGTCATCTTGCGACCGAGAGATAGATGAAGAGAGAGAGAGATAGATATAT
>JASPKZ010009077.1:0-100602 GCA_030220185.1 Diploptera punctata
TTGAGTATATACGATTCTTTTCCCCAGACGTGTTTTAGGTCTCTTTGTAAACACAGTGAGCGTTTTCCTGTACATTCGGCGAAAGTATCTTGTTGGTTTATATCTAAGTACCTCCTCCTTATTTTTCTCCACACGTTCTTGCGATTTTCAGTCCCTTTTTCCCATATCCAGTCCATCCCAATATTTTGGAGTTCTCTCCTAACCTCGTCTGCCCAAAATTTAACATCTATGTTTTTAATTTGGTGGTCGTAACAAATTGCTCTAAGCATTGTTTGTTCACCTTGGATTACTCGCAACCAGTACACGAATTTTACAGTTAATGTCGTCCTGGAATGACCCAAGTTCATATAGAATTCCACAGTTAGAAACGGCCTTACTAAGTCCTGTAATATATTTTAGAAAATGCGTATATACCTTATTTAGTATTTCCGTTCTTTGGAAACCCCAAATCTCACTACTATAGTGCATTACTGGCCTGACCATCGCTCCATACATTTTTTCTATGTGCTGACTGGAATATCAGGCACTCGACCCAGAATACGAGTACATGTTAAGTTGTCCCCTCCCTTTAAATAATGCATTGTAATCTATAGTATGTTGTTGAGCAGTCTTGTTGTATAAATATGTATATTGAAAGTCTCGAAATATAAACATTCTGGGAATACATTCACTGTTTATCACATTTAGTAAGTAATACCACCCTAAAAAGATATTGAGTTGAATTTGTTTAGAAGGTGGAATTGAGAAGTACTCAAACGTCCACCAAATTCACCAGACACAAGCCCTTGGGACTATAACTTATTCTCGAAGTTCAAAGAATCTCTACGAGGCATTCGACTTCAATCAAATATTGATATCCAGAAAGCTCTAGATCCATCAGATGAGAAAGATATCCAACGGTTCGACTTCAATCAAATATTGATATCCAGAAAGCTCTAGATCCATCAGATGAGAAAGATATCAAACGGTTCGACTTCAATCAAATATTGATATCCAGAAAGCTCTAGATCCATCAGATGAGAAAGATATCCAACGGTTCGACTTCAATCAAATATTGATATCCAGAAAGCTCTAGATCCATCAGATGAGAAAGATATCCAACGGTTCAACTTCAATCAAATATTGATATCCAGAAAGCTCTAGATCCATCAGATGAGAAAGATATCCAACCGTTCGACTTCAATCAAATATTGATGTCCAGAAAGCTCTAGATCCATCAGATGAGAAAGATATCCAACGGTTCGACTTCAATCAAATATTGATATCCAGAAAGCTCTAGATCCATCAGATGAGAAAGATATCCAACGGTTTGGCAATGTATACATAACTTCACAGGTGACCATAAATAAAGTTCGTAATGTCAAGTGTAACAAAAATAAATTTTTGTGACATAATAGCAATGTTGCCATTACTTATCGAATGCCGTAGTACGCTAAAAATCTCGTCACTGCATATTAAATATATATTTAACCCGTGTATATAGCTTATTATTTTGTGACTGAATAGGTAAAGAAAATATTTTAGCTTCATATTTAACATTATTATGGTGGGAACACTGGTCATCTCACTCGTGCAAGTGAGATTTCGTCTCTTGCAACAAGAAAGGGAAATAAGTGCTACAGAGAGACAAAGAAAAATTATAATGGACCAAGCATGCGTAAATATCTACACCATAGGATATGTTGATTTCCGCTACTGTATAAACCTAAATTTCATTCCGTTTACCACAACATAACAATAAATTACCACTAAAATATACCATTATCACTAAAATACATACGGTGTTCGACATAAAATACCTAAATAGTCCCAAAACTGAGCTAACGCAAGAAGTCAAGTTTGCTACCTGCCTCACTACACGGTGCCAATGATTACCTAAATTCTGTATGTATTTATTTATAGTGTTCTGCCCAAGGACAGGTTTTTCATGCTATGCTTTGCAGCTTTGCTAGGGAATTATAGGTGCGGTAGCCACCCGTTGTTTTCCACACCGTGGATGATGATGGCCAGATGGTGTTCGTGGACCGTTTGGGCCTCAAAGCTTCCTGACATTTGTCTTACAGGTGAGGAAAACCCCGATAAAAACCTCACCCAGGAAGCTTGTCCCGACCGGGAATCGAACCCGAACCCGCTGCGTGACAAGGCAGCACGCTACCTTGGTAGAGACATACCAAATTTTTATGGGCTGAAAGGCTTTCGTCCCCACGCCAGAATAATCAGAAGCTAGCTGGCATCTCAATAGCCGCATCAAAACCGCACTTTGTATTGTTATTTTCTGTTTTAACTTCGACCCCCGCCTCTTTCTTCGTCCCACCCAGAATTTGAAACCGCGAATAGGTATGGTTTGGGAGAACATAGTATTAATTCATTATTACTTTGAAGCGTGAGAAACAGAATTACGAATTAGGTCGCGCGTTCATTTGAATGCTGTACTGTATAATCAAAGTGGATAACTGTTTGAAACTTTAATTATTTATTATACTTAAGTTTTGTGTATTAATTCATATTAAAATAGCAATTTCTCAGATAATGGCTCATTGGCAAACACACAGGAACCGTCAATACCACAATCAAAACCAAATGTTTAACAATTTCTAAATAAAATTAAAACACGCAAATTTCATTAATTACACTAGCCAACAAAATTTTACTTTCTTTCTGTAACTGGCATGGAAACAGCTAATCTTTATGTTTTCGGGTGTGCTGATAACGAAAATGTTAATGAAAATGCAAGATTATCTCTCGTTTTGAAGTTACGCTAACTTTACATTATTGCATACATGAGCTCATGCATGAATTTACCTTATTGTTATCCCTTGGAGGAAGGTCACTGAAGGCACAACCGCTTTGCCCGGCATTTGTAATTTTCTGCTGGTGATTTCCTAATTAGTGTCCAGCAGTAATCGGCTAGCTTTCATGCACTCCACTTTCCCTGGTATCTAATTTTCATGTTCGAAATTGCTGGTGGAAGCGTTCCCTATGCTCATTGCTTACAGCACCACATTTGTCAGGAAAAAAAGTCCAAGTGGGAATCTAATAAATGTAACTTTAAGGACATGTTACACCCCAGTCTGTCGTAGCCGTGCAGACTATTTGCCTCAAGATCCTTATAGTTCTCTGCCCGCTTATTTCCTAGATAGTTTGTTGACACTTGAACAAAGTCATCCCAAGCTAACTTTTCTTTACCTATCAGGATGGTGTTGATATGTTCATCTTTGTACATTTTCCGTATCTGGTGACCCACAAAAATCCCCTCTCTTTACATGCTTTATATTAGCTTGACCTCTATCTATCTATCTATCATCTATCTATCTATCTATCTATCTATCTATCTATCTATCTATCTATCTATCTATCTATCTATCTATCTATCTATCTATCTATCTATCTATCTATCTATCTATCTATCTATCTATCTGTCTGTCTGTCTGTCTGTCTGTCTGTCTGTCTGTCTGTCTGTCTGTCTGTCGTCTGTCTGTCTGTCTGTCTGTCTGTCTGTCTGTCTGTCTGTCTGTCTGTCTGTCTGTCTGTCTGTCTGTCTGTCTGTCTGTCTGTCTGTCTGTCTGTCTGTCTGTCTGTCTGTCTGTCTGTCTGTCTGTCTGTCTGTCTGTCTGTCTATGTAATGGAATCTTTCAACGCTATTTTCACCCACTTAAAATCATTGGATCGACTTAAAACTTTATATACTTGTAAAGCACAAATGGCAATGCAATAATTTCATAATTGTTTCTAAACTCCTGGCCAGAATCATCAGAAAATAGAAAAAGTGTCTGTGTAATTATGTAACGGAATCTTTGAACATGATTTTTCACCCACTTAAAACCATTGGAATGACTTGAAACTTTGTATACTTGTAAAGGACCAACGACAATATAATAATTGCATAAATATTTTCTAAAATCCTGACTAGAATCATCAGAAAATTAAAAAAAAATAGGTTGCGGACTTATCAACTTCTTAGTCAATCGTTATAAGAGCTCAGTTGGTAGAGTGGTAGACTGTAGTGGTATATCATTTCAGTAATCCATGGGTCGCTAGTTCGGATCCGGCCCGGATGATTTTTTTAGAAGAGTATTACTTTTAGCTCATACTACACTGCTCAAAACAATTAGAGGAACAATATGAAATATGCAAATATTTTTTCATTGGATAAAGGTACAAACATGAAAGTAATAAAGTACATTATTTGTGGATATTTATTTATTGCTCATGTCAGTAAAAACAAATGAATAACGCTGACAATTAACTTTTCAAATAATTCCGCTATGTAAGCAATTGAATCTTGTGCTTATTTTTCAAAGTTAAACACTCGTTATATAGGTTTAGTATCGTGCATGGCATCCACGACATTCGATGACACTTTGGCACCTTCGTGGCATGCTCCCAATAAGATTCTGGATTTCCTCTTGCGGGATATTCTCCCATTCCTCCTTCAGAGCATCTCCAAGTTGCTGCAGAGTTTGTGGAGCTTGATGTCGGTTCCTGACCTTCCTGTCTAGAAGATCCCACAAGTGTTCAATAGGGTTGAGTGTGAGCTGACCGCTGGCCACTCCATTACCTCAATTTCATTCCTCCTCAGGAAATCCCTGGTGACAGCCGCAGAATGTGCCCTGGCATTATCCTGCATAAACAGAAATCCAGGGCCTACTCCAATGGCAGCAGGTACTACATGCTCTTCCAGAACATGCTCGATATACCGGACAGCATTCAGTCGCTGGGGAACAAGTACAAGGTCCGTACGATTGTTGAACATAACTCCGGCCCACACCATTATGGAACCTCCTCCGAATCTACCAATTTCCTGTACAGCCTCTGCAGAAAATCTTTCTCCTGGCCGTCCCCACACCCTCAATCGACCACCACAACGTGTAAGACGATACCTGGATTCGTCCGAGAAAAGCACAGACTCCCACTTGGTTCAGGTTCCAATCACCGTGGTTTTCAGCATACGTACGTCTTGCTGCCTTATGCCCATTTGTTAGGCGTGGTTTTTTAACGGGCCTTTTTGGACGAATATTCTCTTTCCTTAATCTGTTCCTTATGGTTTGGTCTGAAACCCGGATTCCGGAAGCCATATGAAGGTCATTCTGTAGGTCTTTTGCAGTTTTTTGTACGCTGTCGAAGAGCAGAAAGAACAACGTATCTGTCATCCTGGGGGCTTGTTTTAAATTTACGGCCCTGGCCACGTCTTCTACAATACTGACCTGTCTCTCTGTGCCTGTTGCGTAACCTGGACACCACGGAAAGAAAACCCCAAGCTCTCTAGCCAATTGTCGCAGAGATTGACCTTGTCGTAAAAGATGTAGAGCATGATACACTTCAAACTCATTTAAATGCCTCATTTTGTCAGAGACTTCAATAAATAAGGCAATAATCAACATT
The DNA here is from genome assembly GCA_030220185.1 of Diploptera punctata. Classification (NCBI taxonomy): domain Eukaryota; kingdom Metazoa; phylum Arthropoda; class Insecta; order Blattodea; family Blaberidae; genus Diploptera; species Diploptera punctata. The sequence goes on from JASPKZ010009077.1 coordinate 5,383, forward strand.
CGTCACTATAGCAACATCAGGAAGCTTACCAATTAGAAGTGACCAGTGCCTTCCAAAATAAAAAAATTCTCTATATTTGTTATTTGAGGTAATTTCTCTGTATTTAGGCCATGGATCTTTAAAATTTGTATCCAATGATAAAATTAATAATTCAATTTACATATTGTCAACTTTCAGCACCACAGCTTTAAAAAACAATTACTTATTCAATTTATTACAAGCGTTCCTCTAATTGTTTTGAGCAGTGTACAATAGTATCGAATTTAAAGATATTTACATTTTTATGTTACTCTGTAAAGTATTAAAACTAAAAAATAAAAAAATAAATGATAGTTTAAAAAAGTAAAACAACACGATTTATTAGAAAACCGAACTAAAAAAATGAAAAATAATTTTAATTTCCAACACGCTTGGGATAAAATTATAGTGGTCAACCAAAAAAAAAAAAATAATCTCCTACACATTTAGAATAAAACTATAATTATCTACAAAAAAAATAATTTTACCATCAAAAGTGTGGGGTGCTCTATATCAATTAATACATTTGATAATAAACAGATATTGGTAAAAGTAAAATCTCTAAGAAGAAAATGTAATAACCATAAAAAGCACCCCACGCTTTTGATGGTAAAATTATTATTTTTTTGTAGATACCTATAGTTTTATTCTAAATATGTTGGAGATGATTTTTTTGTTGACCACTTTAATTTTATCCCCAGCTGTTGGAAATTAAAATTTATTTTCATTTTTTAGTTCGGTTTTCTAATATAGCATGTTTTTTTAGTTTCGTTAAAGTATTTTTCATTTTCGTCTCACTACATGGTATTTATAGGAAGCCAGATATAATAAGAACAGTTAAGTCTCATAGACAGCGATGAGCAGAACATGTGGCACGAATGAGGAATGAAATACGTGCATGGAAGCTTCTTGTAGGAAAACCAGAGAGAAAACGCCCAATTGGTAGACCAAGAATGAGGTGGGAGAATTTCTTCTTCATCTTCTTCACTTCACGGGCTAGGCATAAATTGCCTGTTCCGCCTCACAGTTGTTCTGTCCCTCTTTTCACTGTCCTTCCTACATTCCTTGCACCTCTTGGTTTGTAGTTGAATGCTGCTCTTGGTAATCTTGTTACTTTCATTCTTTCCACAGTGTAAACCATTTCTCTCTATATTCTCTGATTTTCTCATTCAATGGGAATGATTGGAAAATATTAGCTCAGGATAGGGATGTATGGAAAGTTAAATCCGCGCAGTCATGAACGGGTTCGATAGTGCCAGTGAGTTAGTTAGAATCTTATTTCAGGCTTGATATCCCTTTACATGCTGTGAATCCTTGACACTGGTTCTTTTATGTCAATTGATCCTGGGCAGATTTGAACCCGCAAACTTCTAAATCAATAGCAATCCTGAAACAACTAGTACATTCGGACAGATACACAAGTAATAGCATTACTGTTTATCTACATATCTCTCTATTCCTGTAACGATAAAAGCTTGACATGGAAAGCGGACAAATTTTCCTGGAGCCTACCAATTTTAAGATCATATTATTTTCACGCCTCTTAAAAGAACTGTATAGAGACCGCTTTTTACACATGTGCCATCTGATGTGAAATTGATTATATTATTAGCAGGTTATGAATAATAATAATCATCATCCAGGGATTAAGCCTGTTGGCTCGTTCCGGTTTCATGAAAGCTAGAATTGTTTAAATTGTTCAGAGCATATGATAGTGTTAATAAAAAAATCAGAGAAAACTAGCAATAATTTTAATAACATATTACTGAAGATCGAAACAATTTGTAACAGCATGCATTAAGAAAGGCTTACAACAGCCAGTTTCGAATATTTATCATTTGGAATGAGGGACTCATATTGACTTTGCGAGATATTGATATATATAGACTTTATTTGAAAACGAAACAGGTAAAATGGTCTAAACAGTGATGTTCCGTTGACAATCGTTCAAGCTATATCGCCGTGCTCTAGCGGCAACATCTTCTACAATACTGCTGTTCATATAGTCTGGTCAGAATACTGCAGGTGTTATGTCATATGCTTATAACGTTAACGAATTTAAAATTTAGAATGAACTGTATTATTGTAGTATAATGATGATACCAATTTAGTTATTTGGTCTATAACTAATCCATTGGCACTGTCGTATCCGTAGGTTCAAGGCCGCGCGTACATACGTTCTCCATACAACCCTATCCTAAACTAATATTTTACATTCATCCCCTGTATAATCACTTCCTTCAAATAATGGTTAACATTATTCTCTCACCTCGTTCTTGGCCCGCCTACTGAATGCTTTCCTTCTGGTTTTCCTACAAGGAGTTTCCATGCCTCTCTTTCATTCTCCATTCGTGCCACATGTCCTGCCAATTAGTCTACGAGACTTTCCTTTTATATCTGTTTTCCTATAAATATCATGCTGTTCACTCTTCGGTAGTCTTCTCCATTCACCTGTCCATCTCTCTTTGGTCGAAAATTTTTCCTAAGAACTTTATTTTCAAATACTCGTAATCTTTTCTCCTCCCCTTAAAGTAAGAGTCCATGTTTCGCATCCATATAACATAACTGGGAGAAATAACAATTTTATATTTAATGATTTTTTAAGGAGTTAGGACGACAAGAGTCTCTGTATAATGATTTGTTCCATAAATGAGTTACCGTAATACATTTGAAACAATGTATCAAAGACTTATTTTAAGTTAAAATTAAATTCTATCATTGTCACTGAATTAACTTGTATAATTGTTTATAGATCTGTCATCAGTTCAATATTTATTTCTGTAAGTGTGTTGATTTATTTTTAATTGAGAATGGATTAATCTTCACAGCGCGAAGCTTCATTATTTGTATTATTATTCTATTACTGTCACGGTTATTATTCAGTTTAAAAGTTGAGCTGGACATAATTATTATATACCTCGAAAGGGTGACACTTTTAAACTTTTTATTTGTGAAGCCTCGAGGAAATACTACTAGGAAGGTCCATGAATAGGTGAGAAGATGTTCATAATACATATAAATTAGAAAATAATTATTCACAATAACAGTATGGATCTTGCAGAATTGCATATCGTAAATAAGAGTTAGGTTCAGTTGGCTAAGGATAGGGACTAATGTAGGCCTTATGAACGAAGAACTGAACCTATGGATTCCATAATTCACAGATTGTCTTGATTTCTTTAGCTTACTAATTATAAGTTGAAAATCTGGTGCGGTAACGTCAGCTAAGAAAAAGACGATTAATGTAAGAAATGCCAATTTTTTAAATATATTTATTCTTTGTCATTTCGTACATCATAAAATGTAAGAAATTTTATAAGGAATAAAAAATAGAAAACTGCAGTTTATACTCTCATACAATATTGAATCCGACATAATTAATGATATTATGTATTTATTAAAACACAATTGATTAATGAAAGTTGCTCAAGATAGTCTCCTGTGTCATCTAAGCTTATATAATTATGTAAGACATCTCCAAACAGTAATTTTCTCGCTTAGTATAAGAATTCGATGCTAGAGATATGACGTGCTAACCACAGGACACGCCTGGACTCTCTGGGTGATCGCTCATACCTCTAAATTGTAAAAAATGATGGCGCAACTCTTGATGATGGAAAGTTAAGAGTTTTGAAGCGCGATTCACACCAGTACGTTATTACACATACTGACTCGTTCGAGTATAAAGCTGGTGGCGTAAGTCTATCCTCATGCAATATTTGTATCACTCGCTTCAGTGGAGTAGTCGTGAGATCTTCCCTTCTGACGATGCGGACCCTCGTTCGGTCCTGGCCAGGAATATATTTTTTTTACATTACGTAGTGAATTTTCATAATGCCTACATGTTACCAGGCTTCGTTACCCGTATATAAACATATTTGTATATATAGGGAAATAAATTATTTAAAATAAATAACTCTTATATATATATATATATATATATATATATATATATAATGAATAACGATTATAACGTCTCATGCTTTTTTGCAAAACACAAGCCATGAAAAAATTATTTATTCCTCTACTAATACAAAACGCGTTTGATTAATTTAAATAAATTGAAGATAATATATAATTTAATTTTACAAGTAAGTCCTGGAGCATTGCATCGCTTCATACAGGCAATTCCTAGCAGTGATGGTTGTGGTCTAGTGGAGAGAGCTTCTGTTTCCCGTGTATAAGGTCTCGTGTTCGATCCCACTGTCATGCTTTTTTCTCTCTCTCGTCCTTGTTTCAATTGATTTTCTTTTTTTGTTCAATTTATTTTGCTTTGTTTTATTTTCAGTATTTACCGCACTACTTATTTACGCGAAATTATTTTTCATTGCACGACACACAACGAAATAGAACGGATTTTAGTTTCCCAAATAATTGTATACTTGTGAACCAAATAGCTGATCTCTGATCATGCGCAGTGGCTTCGTTCTGAGACTGGGAAAATTATGTATGCGCCATCAGTTATTTCAAAGGCTGTACATATATAATCCTAAAGCCAGCAGGCATTAGTAAGCCAAGCTCCTTCTAGGCTTTTCACTCCATGGAGTTATATACGAGTGTGATGATAATGCGCAGGGGTTAAATTACTCATACCACTTTCTGTAAAAAAATAACACTTTTGTATATTTTTTATGTTTTTTACGTTTTGTTCTCACTTATGACGTCTTTGGTGTGTTGTGTATTAAATTACAAACTCTTACATATAAGATGAGCTACATTTGGCTTCAATAAATTATCTTTTTAGTATCCAAATGCATACTATTTTTGATATTAAATTGAGCGAAAGAGTTGGCTCAGTCACTTTTATTGCAGAACTTTAAGAGCCAGCAACATTTGTGAATACATACGGTATTTAACGATTTTCCTCTGTCGTCAAGAAATTGTTTGTTTGGAATTTAATTATAACAGTCTAATAAAAACAAAACTAATCACAACAGGCATATTACATGCTTTATTTTATGTACTCTAGCTACAAAGATTTAAGTAAGCTGTAATTTTTGACAAGGATGTTTTTGATGAATGAAAATTGAAATACTGTGATTATATTTCTCAACTTTACAATTGGATAGTGGCCCAGAACAAGATTGTAACTCCTCTTTTTTCGAAGCTGCATTTTATATGGAGAATGGTTGTTGTAACACTTGGGAGGTTTTCCATGTAAAAGCCAAACAAAAATAAATTAAGTTTACAACCTTTTTGCTCAGCTATTCAATTTTTTGAACTTATACTACCTAACTCTAGTATGAACTAATGACTTATCCGACCCACAGCATATAATTATAGGAGTAAATAAGACGTTTCTTGTACTGTTAAGAATCATGGATTCTAATTGTACACACCAGAAAAATGCAATAAAATACAGGGTGTTTCAGAGGTGATGGTCAATAATTCACACATGGAAAGTACAGGCCAAAAGTAGCTAAAAACTCCAATAAACGTGGGTCCGCAAATCAACCGTTGTCGAGATAGAACACATTTTCTGTTTCGGTCCATCAGTGTCTAGGAGCACATGGCATCTCTAAACTTTAAAGTGTGTGTTCAAAATGTTATCAATGCAACATAGAACTCGTCTCTGAAATGAGTTGGGAATCCTGCCAGGCAGTCTTGGAGTATTCTGTAAATTCTGGAAGGCTGCTTCAATCCGCAAGCGTAATTCCTCAGGAGAGGAAGTTGTTACGCATGTGTCAACAAACTAGTAGTTGATCCCAAACCTTGATATTCCAACGTAATTATCAAGGGGCGTTTAGAGTTGGTTCCCAACTCGAATTATTGCGATATCTTGACAACAGTTGATTTGCGAACCCATGTTTATTGGAACTTTTTAGCTACTGTTATAGCAGGATTTTAATATCATAATAAATATGAAAGTTAAAGTTATAATTTTATATTTTAAAATTCTATTAATATTTAAATATAACTTAAATAAATAAAAACATGTAAATAATTCTTGTTGTTTATTGTTGAATAAAAAAAGTCTCAGTAACAATTAAAGAAATTGTATTACATTGAACCGAAAGTGCATTTTTCGGCTCAGTATGGTATCTTCGTTCTCCTCCCTACACTGGAACATTTGTGAAATATGCCAATATCCTGTTCTCCTTGTAGCTACCCCTTCCCTCTTCATCCTTCCTGCCGCGCATGTCTACGGCGCATCTCCCCTCTACCTCGGAACCCTTATATACATGGTGCACTAACAGAACAGTATCATTCGATCATCCTAGCAATCGGCGTTTTGTTGTTTGAACGGATTCAAGAGTGGAATCCGATTCCAGGTCACGATGTGACTGGAAGGTTAAAATGGAACTCTACATAGACAAGTTGATCTGAGGCCAAGAAGAGGCCTGTTTGAGTTAGTCCGGTAGTCTAGGGAAGAGGTGATCCCCGAAACTCGGACGCATGTATGAGTGTTGCGTGATGTATGGTATGTTATTCATTTATTTATCTGTATAGCATTTTGACGTTTGATCAAATACTATCATTTTTTGTTGTTAATTTATTTTTACTCAGCCAACTTGTTTATATTAAAAGTTATCTTTTAAACAACGCCCCTCTTTCATTGTTCAAGTATAAGTAGTTGGTTACTATCCTGTAATGAAAATCACTCAAGTAAGAAACTATTCCGAGCTCCTCAACTATCATGCTGATTAGCATTCTTGAAACACAGTTATTATCTCGTTCACTCACTGTATGTATTTAATAATCAGTATTCTTATATATATATATATATATCTATATATCTCAGAGAAAGAAAGATGAATCAACGGCTGCCTTCTATGGGCCCAAGGCAAGCCACTTCCTGATAGATATCCTCTTTGGAAATCAGATCCACATTAATAGAAACAGCAATTACAAAACCCGATCCCGGATTAAAGGTAGCAGTCTGCGTGGTTTGGGTCTTCAACCCCCACAAATGGTAACAGAGCGCTGGTTTCTTGCCCGCACAACATAAGTCTTTCTAAATAATGCTTTTAAAATTGTTTTAAGTCAATGTTGTCAGAATTATAAAGCTTTCTGTTATAACTGTAATAAGAACACCTGCTTAACTTCATATTTTTTAAATGAAAGTATACTAAACTCCGATTGGAAGTTGATACAATTAACGTTTTGATTTAACAAATCAAATTTATACATTATATTAACCAATATAATTTAAAATATAACATCATGTGATGTAATAATGTTCTTTAAAATTATAAAGAATTTCACTATTCATTCAGCATACAACTTTCATCAAGGATAGAAGCAATAACAGCTCTCCTGATTAAATGTGATATTTAATACAAGAAGAATAGTTGATTCAAGAAAAGAAAATAATTTAATTTTAATTGACGGTGAAGAATAATACCACCTATATTTACTTGATCTGCTGGGAAATTAAATAGTAAATAAATTTACAACTATTTCTACAAGAAACAGTTATTAGTGATTTTTAAAATGTTTTCCTATCCAGGGTACGAACTTCCGACCTTGAGAAGAGATTCCAGCTCTACCGAAAATCAAACCCAACCCGAACCAGTATTTTTTTTTTTTGGGACACAAATCCTTCTTCAAAATGTTACAACATCGGGCATGAAGAGAGTTAGCTGCTTCAAAACATCGCCACAACATGGGAATAGAATTACTTCTTTAATGTTGGGCTATAGTTTCCACGTGTGAATTATTGACCATCACTTCTGAGACACCTGAATGCTCTACTACTATCAGTATTATTTTCTCCCTTGGAATTTAAAAATGTACATTATCCAAGAAAAAATGCTTGATGCTTGGTATGTTTTAATGTAAGAAGGACCGTAAACTGTGCTGGCCATGCCTAATTCCAAAATCATGTATAGTCATGCCTCTATGAAAAGTGTAAGGGTTTATTAATTTTAAATTGAAAAATATTGTAATAGTCTGAACACATCTGTAGGATAGATCAATATAGGATATCAAAGAAGATTATGGAAAGAGAAAATATTTGCTAATAAGACAGATGTAATGGAGTAGTTAACTGCTGACTCGAGACAATATTTCACACAGGCAAAGAATGACATTGGTCAGTAGAGGGCGTAGCAAAAAAAAATGGTGACTAAGGTGCGACTTTTGGTTGTGATTCCATTATATAATAATAAGTTAATATACTTCATAAACGTATTCAGTTATAGAAGGCAGATATCAATAACATTTATCACATTGTAAGCAAATTACATCACGAAAGGATTCAGGAAAAGAACCAGGTAAGTCACATTTTGTCGAAATGGAGTTTGAGGTGTCATTAGAATCTACATGAAAATCGCTATAATTTAGAAGTGTGAAACAATGAACCATCCAGTTTAGTCATGGTTTTATTTACCTCCAAATTTTCGGATACAGGCAAGGAAAAAGTGACTTACCTGGTTATTCGCTGGACACTTAATATAAGATACAATACAATAATACAAATTCAGATTTTTCATATATTTCTTATGACTATTTAACTCATGCCCCAAATGGGAGTCAATGACCAATCACGTTTCAATGAATTTTGTTTTACAACCAATCACAGTCGTGTTTCACCCCGATATTTATCAATTAAGTCTATCGTATTAAAGAAAGCTCTTCATTTTTAACATTCTCAACAGGTCATAACATTTTGCAGTGACTGACTGTTTAAGAAATACATTGAATATAGCAATTTATATATTAACATGTAAGAATTATGGAATGCATGTAGCTCCCAGATTGTATATATAGTGCACGAATGTAACCAGATAGAGCTTGCGAGATAGAAAAAATTGTAGCAATTGATTATAGCACAATAAAAATACACCACTCTTTGCACTTTCCTATTTTACTTTGCTATTTGGCAATAAATAATATGATCTGGTTGCAGAGATGTACAAATGAAACATAACAAACGTTTCTCATTTGTTTTCAAACACTGCCGTTTCATTAAATATATAAATATTTTAAAATAACTATATTTAAATTATGATTTGTGAGTAAACAGCTTAATTGTATTCGTTAAATAGTCCTAACAAATACTACACTTAATTTCCAAATTCTCTAAATAAATTCACTGGTCACTTCGTAACTCGTACATTTATCGATAATTTGGAAATCACTCGTGGCATTACTTATGATGCATCCATAGTTATTCTGCCCAAAGGCAGGCCCTTCACAGCAATCATAGTATTTTCATTCTATGCTTGCAGCTTTACTATGGAATTGTAGGTGTGGTAGCTTCCCGTTGTTTTCCACACCGGTGAAGGATGATGGCCATATGATTTCGGGTACCGTTTGGGCTTTAAAGTTTCCCTGACATTTGTCTTACAGGTGAGGAAAACCCCCGATAAAAACCTCACCCAGAAAAACTGCCCCGACCGGGGATCGAACCCGGGCCCGCGGCGTGACAAGGCAGCACGCTACCTCGAGACCACAGCGGTGGACTTACTTATGATAAACTATTTGATTTTCATCCATATAGGCACTTTTGTTCTAGATTTTGATCCACGACTTTGAATTACTGAAATTGTCAATATTTAACAACGATGATATAATAAAAATACATAAGAAGCTGTAGATAATGTGAGAATACATCTAATAATATACTTGTAGACTCGGCAAGTAGCGTTTGAGACTCATATTCATGAGATTTCGGGTTTAAACCCAATGACTTAGGCTTTATTTTCGTCGTTTTTTTAATAGTCAATGCAAATGGTGAGTTGAAATTTTATTGCAAGGACCGATTTCATCATATTTACCATTTATTACTTTATTTATTTAGCCTGGTGAAGTTAAGGCCATATGGCCTTCTCTTCCACTCACCAGCACAAACATGATACATTAAAATACAAAAAACACAATAATATTAGATGCTAAACTATTATCTAGCTAAGCTGAACAATGATATAAATAAGATCTAATAATACAATAAATTTAAAGATAATTAGAATTAAAACTAATAAAATAATTTATACACAGCTCGTATATACTACACAAAAAATACAAAAATGCTATGAATTAACCCATCATTTATATATTGGCCTATATGAGATATTACAGAAATAGTGATAAATCTTAATACCAATTTTATTAAATAAAGCGAAGAAAATATTGACAACACTATTAGCCAGATGGTTATGTTAGTTAACAAAAAGAAGTTTAGCTTGTTTCTGAAATATGGTAAAGTTTGGCAGTTTCTGACTTAGGGTGGAAAGGAATTCAACGTTCGAGCAAGACATTTAGTATTATTAAAAAATATAGAGGCGATAAGACATTAGTTGTTAAAGCATTCATAAATAAGAAAAGTGCATGAAGCATATTCAGTTTAATAAATGCTGAATTAAGGAAAGATAAGCATTTGGACGTTAATATACAGAAAGTTGGCTTGTGGAAATGTAGGATAACCACTTTGTTACTGAACTTTAGAGAAACCACAGATCTGTAGCTTTGAATAGCTCTCACCAAACTATAAGCACTCAACTCCATGCCTGGTCTCTTTCACAAATAATGTTACTTAACACCTGAATTACATTAATATCCCCGAACATCTTTATTTCCAAATAAAAATAATAATGTCGGTTTAAAAAATATTATTATTGGAGCTATACATGGTGTCAGAAAATTCTCTCCGAGAAAATCCATGTACGAGTACTAGTTATCTGGTCGATAATATAGTATTCAATACAATTTAATAAGTAATGTTCGAGCTCCTTCTGCGTTTATTTAATGACAAATAAAATATTTTCAGGTATATCTAACTATTTAATATTTTCAAATACTGTTATTTTAACACAGTTCCAATAATGGATCATATTATGTTATTATAATGATATTGTGAAAAGAAAAATTAATGTCTGAACCAGGAATCGAATCGTGGACCTCTCATATTCCGTACGTAAAGGTCTTGCACGCTTGTCCGGAATACGAGAGGTCCACGGTTCGATTCCTGGTTCAGATATTAATTCTTATTTTCACAATATCATTATAATATTATATCTAACTACACTTAGTAATTTAAAATTAATCCTAGACTATTTTATCATTTATCTATTCATATGTGTTTGATTCATTTTCTAAATGTCTATTGAAACATTGAATTTAAAGTAAATATTTAAATATTTTGTCGTCTATTTGTTCAATTATTTCTTTATTGGTGTAGTTGTATTGTTTTGAAATTCTTGGGAAAAATAGGCCTGCCTTTTGCAGTGTGACACCATTCTCTATTTTCTAATTTGACTCTCTTACTAGATACTTTTAAAACTAATAAAATTATTAAATTATACACAAATATCCTAATAAATAATAGGCCTATAGAGCTAATAATGTTGATTAGTAATTTTTATAAAAATAACTTTAGAATAAGTAACCAAATGAAGTTCTATTTGTTTCTGCCAAAGCAGAAAAGAAAAAAGGTTTACCAACGATTTAGTCAGTTGAGGCACGTCATTAATTAATATATTTCAATATTGGTCAAACATTTAATTGTAAAATACTTAAAATAATTTATTCACTGTAATCATTTTTTGTATCAGTTATCAACGTCTCGTAAAATGTTTATTCAATTTAACCAACTTTGATATTTTGATCCTTTTGGGGTTTGTATCTAATTTGTAAGGACATTATCTTAAAGCCTGTTTTGTTCTGATATCTTTAAATGTTCAGCTTTTTGTAATAATTGTAACATAATAATGGGAAGTATTAGATAAATATAGGCTAATATTGATAGAAAACTGATTGAAATTATTAAACAAATATAAAAATATAACACGGCTTATATTAAAATTGGAAATATAATATCTACTCCAACAAAAACCACAGGGTCTGAAACAAGGGTGCAGTCTGTCACCAATTTCATTTAATATTAATGTAGAATTTATATTAATGAAATGGAAACAACGCTGCAAATATATAGGTATCTCAATAGGCAACGGATGTTTGCTGACATTACACTTTACTGATGACTAACAGGTTTTAGTGCAAAACAAATTTGATATGGAATTCATGATAAAAAGGTTGAAAAACACATACGAATCATGGGGTCTAGTAGTAAATTTACAAAAAAAAGAGCAATTGGCAATAAATAGCAATGAGAGAGAAAATTTATTTTTGGAAGAAGGATCAAATAAAGCAAGTGAAACAAACTAAATATTTAGGAATTATTATAGATAACATTGAAGGTATAGGGAAAGAGAACACAAAGCATAGAATTGAATTGTTTAGCAAAATAATGTCATCGTTAAATTCTATACGATAGGATAAGCATATTTATAACGACACCAAAAGATATATTGGTTAAACATTGGTGGAATCTGTTGCCGTACCTGAAAGTGAAATATGGACAATCAGTAAGTACTAGAAGAATAGACTGATAGCTCTAGAAATGGATTATTTACGCAGATGTGCCAGAAAGTTAAAATTAGAACATGTCACAAATAAGGAAATTAGAAAAAAAATATATTGAAAATAGATGAAAGCGTAATTGAAAGAATTGAGGAGAAATAATTAAAATAGTTAGGACACATTTTAAGAATGGAAGATGAGCGATGGCCAAAACAACTATATCAAAGGCAACCGACCAGAAAGAAGAAAAATGCAAGACCAAAGTTAACATGGAAGGAAAGTATGAGGATAGCAATGCAAACAAGAGGATTAAGCCTATAGGAAGAAGAAAACCAAGACATCCACTGAAAATATTTCTGTATGGTATTTTTCTTTTTTGAGGCTGAAACACAACAACAAATAGCCGCAGTCCGTGAGCGAACTATGTTGGTAATGATTATAGAATAACATAAAATCGAACGGAAGAAATTACTTACATTTGTGTTGAATTACATACAGTTACACATGATTTTCTTTTCTCTCCGGTCTGACAGATCTTACATAAAAATTGGTACTTTGTGTCCCCACCCCAATAATATACCGCTGCACTACGACACCTGCCTTTTCCCTTCTCGGGGTCGGTGCTTCACATCTCAATTACTTAACTCCACGAGCTCCACTGCCCAGCCACAATGAATGTATTAATTGAGACAATATAAGATATTCCAATATTCTTAAACTACTCTATTACCATTACCCGTCCGTGATATTATTTAATACTAGTCAAGGAAAAACATAATAACACAACCGTTATTCCCCTCCCAGTTATATTATGTGGATGCACGGATACTTACTTTAAGGGAGTAGAAAATATTAAGAGTATTTGAGAATAAAGTTCTTACAGAAATTTTTAGACCGAGGAGAGCTGAATAAACAGGCGAATGAAGAATACATAACAGTGAGCTACAAGATCTCTATGGGAAATCAGATATAATAAGAACAGTTAAGTCTCATAGGCTGCGATGGGCAGGACATGTGGCACGAATGAGGAATGACAGAGGGGCATGGAAACTCCTTGTACGAAAACTACAGGTACATCGCTCAGGAAACAGGCCAAGAATGAGGTGAACGAATAGCATTAACCATGATTTGAGTGAAGTAGATTATAAAGGGATGATTGGAAAACATTAGCTTAGATAGTTATGTAGGAAAACCAGAGGAAAAACGCCCAGTTGGTAGACAAAGAATGAAGTGGGAGAATAACATCCCTGATTTGAAGGAAGTAGATTATGCAGGGATGATTGGAAAACATTAGCTCAGGATAGGTAGGTATGCAGAGCTTTATGTCCGCGCGACCATGTACCTACGGGTTCCAGCCAGTGAGTTAGTTTAGTGATGTATGGAGAGATTTTGTCGGAGCGGTCATGAACCTTAGGGTTCGATAGTGCCAGTGAGTTAGTTACTTTATTTTCATAAGTAATGCCACGAGTGATTTCCAAATTCCCTAGATAAATTCACTCCTCACTTCGTGAGTCGTGAATTTATCGATAATTTGGAAATCGCTCGTGGCATTTGTTACGACAGTTTAACGAATAAAATTAAGCTGTATACTCACAAATCATTATTTAACTATAGTTATTTTAAAATATTTATATATTTAATGTAAACGGCGATGTTTGAAAACAAATGAGAAACGATTGTTACGCTTCATTTGCTTCTTTTGTTCGATCACTGCAACCAAATCATAATATTATTTATTGCTAAAAGATCGCAATGTTGTAAGAATGCACCCTAGTGGAAAATAATTCGTGTAAGAAAAGTGCAAACAGTGTTTTTTTGTGGTATAATCAATTGTTACAAATGTTTTTATATTATCTCTCGTATGCGCTACGTGTTGACATTCATGCACTATATATACAATCTGGTAGCCGTATTTCTTGGAGAGTCAGTCACTGCAAAATAATGCTATGACCTATTCAGAATGTTAAAAAGGAGGTGCTTTCTTTATTATGATAAACTTTAGTTGGTAAATTTTAGGCAAAACACGACTGTGATTGGTTGTAAATAAAAATATTGAAATGTGATTGGTCATTGACTCCCATTTGGGGCATGAGTTAAATAGTCAATGAAACAACGTAGTTTGCTTTCATATGTAGGTTATATATTAATAGTGAATTTTTCGATTAAAGTTTTCTGGAGTTAAAACCATAAGGCATTTAAGTAATTTAATTCCACAAAATTTAAAAGCTTCTCTTGTAATGAGATGGTTATGTGGTATATAGTTTTAGTGTGATGATACTCGCTAAACTTTATGCATGATCCTGATACATTGATCTTTGTAGAAGTTCGCAGCTGTTGTAAGCAATTCCTTGTTAAGTGGTTTCATATGTTTCTCTAGCGTTTTAAACAAGTTTAACTCTTCTGGGTTTGGGAAATTTACACGGGATTTATTCTGTAGTTCCATGCTTCTAACTTTCTTGCTTTATAATACTCAGCTAATCTAAAGCTAGTGCTATATCTTAATTGAAACTGCATGTTTTATATACTTAATACAGAGTGTGAATAATATAAAATGCTCAAATAATTACACCAGAATTCATTATATGTGGAAAGAAAAATATAAAATAAAGAATTCTGAAACGCTATTTTATAAATTGTGTATGAAAAGGTTATCCGAACTAAAACGTGAAAAAATAAGTCATGAAAAATTGACACAATATTTAAATAGGATGCAGACTAGTACAGACTAGTACAGAGTATAGCCCTGAAACGGGTTTTGGGCTTATTCCTTCATTCGGAGTGATAATAATAATAATAATAATAATAATAATAATAATAATAATAATAATAACGTATTTACATTTTAATTGTATTTTATGGAATTTGTTAAAAATGTTCGAAAAGTGACAATTTTTAAGAAAATACTAAGTACTGAAGGAAAATATGGGTCAATATATGTTGTGCTTACGAGTATATAGGTATGTCGAAACATTTAATGTGGGATAATTAAAAATAGAGATCATCCTGTTAATTAGAATATGCTAAATAATTAACAACAGAACTCTCATTTATCCTCAACCAAAACGAGAAAATGCCATGATTCAAGACTAGTACTCTCTGTAGAGTTACCTGTATAACTTGGCAGCCAACAAAACTCAGTGCTAATACATTGTTACCTTAACTACTGTACATCTCCCACTACACAAAAGGTGTTCCTTTGTCTTTTTTACCATTCAGAATTTAGTAGCAAAATAATATCATCGTTATATTCTGTATGGTGGGATTAGCATAAAACATTGGTTAAAATCTGTTGCAATATATAGACGTAAGGTATGGACAATCAAAAAGTACTAAAAGAATATAGTAGTAGCTCAAGAAATGGATTATTTACGCAGAAGTGCCAGAAAGTCAGAATTATAACATGTCACAAATAAGGAAATTAGAAACATAATGGAAGCAGAAGAAAACATAATTGAAAGAATTGAGGAGAAGGAATTAAAATGGTCACCACCACCACCATCATCATCATCATCATCATCAGACTTAACGGATTAGGTCTTTGCCTATTCCGGTCTCACTTCTGTTCAGCACAGTGCTTTCTTGGTCTTTCTACCGATCTTCGTCCTCCAGTATTGTACATCAGTGTCACTTTATCCTCTGTCATTCTTTACAAATGTTCTATCCAATTGTTTCTGTGTTCTTCTCATTATTCAAGAAGTGTTTGTACTTTTAGTTCCTCTCTAATATTCTCTTTTATAATATGTTATTCTCTTGTACAACCTTTCACAGCCCTTAGGAATCTCAGTTAATAAAATATATCTGAGTTGTTCGTAACCAAGGAGTACAAACGTTATATTTTAAAATGGATATCAACATGTAGTGAGTTCGTTACACATGAGATATCATACGCGACATGGCAACACGGGCTTGGTAGCCAAACTCCAGTTACAAAGACAATAGCGCAAATGTCTTGCCAGCGGAGTGTTCTATTTACTTGAAAAAATATAGAGACTGTTAAAGACAGATTCATAAGGTACCCGCTTCCGTGGGAATGATCGGTTAAATAAGAATACATGATAAAATATCGCGTTAAGTGGAAATGTTATGAACACGAGACGCATTTTAGTTGAAACAATCGGGAAATTAAAAGTACTGGATAAAATTGATAAGTGATATATATATATATATATATATATATATATATATAAATCATAATTTAATTTGCTTACTTGTTATAGTAGATGGCAACATCGGATAATTTAAAAATAATTCCGATATACATTTATAATTATTTTTCATTCTACTTATTCAACTAATCATAAGAAGTACATTAATTTTTGTCTTTCAGCTCATTTATGCCAAGAAGATCGGGATGAGTAGATTCCTGAACAACGCCGGTAAACAGCACAGGGTATCTAAAAATAATTATGATATAATTTTTTTTCTTACACTTATTTAACTAAACATAAAACACATTAAGTTTCGTATTTCAGCTCATTTATGTCAAGAAGATCGGGATAAGTAGATTCCCGGGCAACGCAGGGTAATCAGCACGGGGTATCTAAAAAATATAAATTTACATTTATTTTTCATGTACTTATTTAACTAAACACAAAAACACACTAACGTTCATTTATTTAGGCGTAGCAATGCACGCCGGGTATTAGCTAGTATCTAATAAACTTATACTGTATTTATTAGGGCACGTCGTAGCGTAGTAGTTGGTCACTGCGCCACAAGCCGGAAGGTCAAGGGTTCGAGGCCCGGTGGGGTCAGGTATTATAAACTGACGCGAACGTGCTGGCGGCACTATGGCCCTGGGGTCGACTCAGCCTCTAACGGAAATGAGTATCTGACGGTTATGGGGTAAAGGCGGTCATCGCCCAGGGCAGACAACCCGGCTGACATCAAGTGCCGATTGTCCAGAAAAAGTGGGAGCCTTAATCTCCTATTACCCCAAGGGCCTCCTGAGGAATGTAGTGGGATCACTTTACCTTAACCTTTACCTTTACCTTTACTGTGTATTTCATTAGTTATATTGTTACATTTACCTGAATTTTATCAGAAGTGCTAAACATTTACTACTGATTTGTGAGTAATTCTGAGTTGTGAGTTCTTCATCTTGACATACGTAAAACTCAGATTCAACTGTGCTTAGGCTATATATATCCATCCATAGTAATTCTGCCCGAAGGCAGGTCCTTCACTGCAATCATAGCATTTTCATGCTATGCTTGCAGCTTTACTAGGGAATTGTGTAGGTGTGGTAGCTTCCCGTTGCTTTCCACACCGGTGAAGGATGATGGTGATGATGATAATGATAAGGATTATGTTGATGAAGATGATGGCCATATGATTTCGGGGACCGTTTGTGGCCTTAAAGTTTTCCTGACATTTGTCTTACTGGTGAGGAAAAACCCCGATAAAAACCTCACCCAGAAAAACTGCCCCGACCGGGGATAGAACACGGGCCCGCTGCGTGACAAGGCAGCACGCTACCTCGAGACCACAGCGGTGGACTATATATATATATATATATATCTCCTACTAAATATCATCAATACCTTTTTTTAAGCGTTTATGAATAAGGATGTTATATTAAAAATAGAGCCATATAATCAACGCTTAAAAAAGACGTTTCAACCAGGAAATAATGTAGGTTTACTATCTGTTTAATTAACCTGGTGTCATAATGATCGATGGAGTGTGAATAAAGCGCATCTTTCGTTGAAGTTAAATTGTCCGTTCATCACTACGGATGTTGTGACGGAGAGAGAGGGTGATGGGAGATGGAGAGCGAGAGAGAGAGAGGGAGAGAGATCGAGAGAGAGAGGAGAGAGAGTAACGAGTGAGGAGAGAAGAGAGAGAGAGAGAGAGAGAGAGAGAGAGAGAGAGAGAGAGAGAGAGAGAGAGAGCACTCCAATCAAGACAACACAGGTCTCTTGGGGAAAAAGAGAAAGCCAAACTTAAGATCAGCCAGAACTATGTACATTCATTACATACGAAGTCCTTTATAGAGTATTGTAGTTAAAGTTAATGAAAGAGATTATTTAATATTGGAAGAAGGAATTCAAATAAAGCAAGTGAAACAAACTAAATATTTGGGAATAATTATGGATAACATTGAAGGTATAGGCAAAGAGGACATTAAACATAGAATTGAATTGAGTAGCAAAATAATATCATTGTTAAATTCCATATGGTGGGACAAGCATATTTGGTAAAACATTGGTGGAATATGTTGTAATGTATGGAAGTGAGGTATTGGCAATCAATAAGTACTACAAGAATAGACTAATAGCTCTAGAAATGGATTATTTACGCAGAAGTGCCAGAAAGTCAAAATTAGAACATGTCACGCATAAGGAAATTAGAAACATAATGGAAGCAGAAGAAAGCGTAATTAAAAGAATTGAGGAGAAGGAATTAAAGTGGTTAGGACATGTTTTAAGAATGGAAGATGAGCGATGGCCGAAGCAACTATATCAATGGCAACCGACCAGAAAGAAGAAAAGAGGGAGAGCAAAGTTAACATGGAAGGAAAACATGAAGACAGTAACGCAAGCAAGTGGCTAAGCATTGAAGATGCCCAAGATCGTAGAGTTTGGAGGATTGGCACGGGAAGACGGCAGCAGCTGTAAAAACCCGAAGATAGATAGTAGTTAAAGCGATTGAAAATAAATCCACAATCCAACTTGCAAGCCACTTTGATGACAAGAAATATATAAAATGTAAATAAATAATTATGCTTGAAGTTTAAATTTACTACTCCCTCCCTCTTTACTAACAAGGGAACTGTCTACCATTGCATGCCGAAACTTACCTTGAAATTTCTCCCAGAGAAGCGTTGTGATGTACCAGGGCCGTGTTAAAAAAATCTGCCTTTTTAACTACAAAGCACAGAAATCCAAACCAGAATCCAGCAATGGTATCCCACTGTACCTGAGATGTAGATCACTGCAAAATTTAGGAGCGGAGTGAAGTGAGGCGGGACGCGACGCGGACGGCGGATAGTGAGGGTTATCCAGTCTGCCAGTACAGGAATTGTAATATTTCCCTATAGTTTAGATTTGGCACTGGATTTTAGTGGCATCCAGTTAAAAAGGCAGATAATTTTTGGGCGTGTGTTTTATACATCACAACGCTTCTCTGGAAGAACTTTCAAGGTTGGTTTCGACATTTAATGGTTGACAATTCCCATGTATGGTGAAGGCTTAAACTCTCTGTTTACAGGAACGTTTACGTGCCCCACGTCACTCGAGCCTTAAAGGGACATAACTTGTTCGGGAAAGTATTTTGAAACTCTGGATCACATACATCTTTTTCTTTTGACCGCATAAGAACATTGGGGACCTTTCTTGGATGAGAGATCAGTTCAATGCCAGGACCACCTCCGAGACAATAGAAACTTTTAAAGACACAACATTCACTTAGACATTCATATTAAACAAGACGAATATGATAGGATGATTATTAAGATGACCAAATGGTGTTCAGTGACTATTTGAGTCGTTAAGTTTCCCGACATTTGTCTTACTGGTGAGGAAAAGCCGCGAAGAAACCTCATCCCACGAATCTTATCCTGACCGGGGATCGACCATGGGCTTTCTATACGAAAGCAACGGTGTTATTGCGTGACCGTGGACATCAGGTTTTAAATACACTACATTTACTCTGGTAATCCAAAGCAAACAGAACTTTTTTCAAATCCAAACACACATAATTCAATTGGCCATATTTTTATATTCCGATAGGCATTCGATAAAAATAATGGTCGTTTCGTTTATGCAGTATAAACAAAAAATGAAAATCTGAACCCATTTTCACAAGATCATTTCTGTAATATTTTCTCACTTTTATGATAAACAGTCGAGTTTACGATAACCACGAAAGTGAGTGAAAACAACTTTTCCTGTGGGTGAGGGTGGATGTGACCGGGACCGTGTGACCATATTACACCATCGATGATAACTTTCAAAGTCAAGTAGATTAAAAGTCACTTTTATAATACAATAATAACAAGGGGGGGTGAAGAGATACATCAGTGTATGTATATATATATATTTATTTATTTATTTATTTAAGAGCCCCACCACCATCCCCCTGGGTTTCCTCGGGCTTAATGATCATATCCCCAGGTCTGCTCTTGTTCCTAATTACTATATGTTTTCATTATGTTCATTTTCTAGATACAAGTTTCAGGTATTTGTTCTTAATACTATTTATATACAGTTACGTTTACATATTAATCCTTAACCTAAGTCTTAAAACTGGTATGTATTCTAGTAATATTTACATGGCGTTGTTTAATCTAAGTCTTAAACTAATACTTAATTTACTACCTTATTGCTAGATTGCATTTAATCCCTTCTTATTTGTCTGCGGATGTCCTCTTCTTGGCGTTGAGTGAGGACCCATCCGATGAAATTCTTCACTGCTTGATATGGTTGTTTTTCTGTCCAAAACCTTAGAGGAGGCGGCCAGTGCAGCCTCACGTAAGTCTCTTCGTTTGGCCTCATATTTGATGCATTCGTACAGGACGTGTTGTACAGTGTCCAGCTCTGTACCGAAGCAATCTCAATGAGGCGGTTGTACGAGGCCTTTTTTTATGGAATTTTGTTTTGAAAGAGCCGTGGCCGCTCAGAAGTTGCATGATATGATGATTTGATTGGATCCAAGTTTTTGTTTTAGTCTCTCTTTTGATGTTAGGCATAAATTCATATGTTATGCGTCTATATTCTGCCTCTTTCCATCGTTCTTGCCATCCCTCGAAAAATACTTTTCCTGGGACTATTTAACTCACCCTCCATGGTATCTTTACCTTGTCGTGGTTGAGTGGCTTGCGTGCTTGTATGATCCTGAGAGCGATGCCGGCGGTAGCATTGCTGTCGATAGGGTTACCCATGCTGCACTGGTCGATGGTGATAAGCCAGACGAAAAAGTACCTTGGTTCGAAAGAGTGACGATCTTCACCGTTAAAAATACAACCGTCAAGAAATGCGGACATGGGTTCAACTGGGGTAAAATTTTCCGGAGGTCAAATAGTCCCCCATTCGGTTCTCCGGGCGGGGATTACTTCAGGCTCAAACACATGGACATATTCCTAGGAACATAGAATGTTAGGACTTTATACAATACCGGGGCACTAGAGATATTAACGCGGGAATTAGATAAATCACCCTTGGATATAGTCGCTTTACAGGAAGTTAGGTGGCCAGGAGAAGGTAGTCAGGAATCAGGGAAGCTTTGCATTTATACTACGGGGGTTGCAGAAAGACCTGCATTTGGAACGGGATTTTTAGTCAGGAGGAGGATCCTATCCGCTATCGGAGATATTAAGTTTGTTAGTGATAGGATAATCATATATGATTCTAAAGGGTAAACGACATTAATTTTATAATTATAAATGTACATGCCCCACAGAAGAATAAAGATGACAAGATCAAGGATGAGTTCTATGAAGAATTAGAATGCATATTTGATAGCCTTTCACGATATCATATGAAAATTGTCTTAGGAGATTTTAATGCAAAAGTGGGGGCGGGAAGATATATTCAAACCAACAATAGGCAAATTCCGTCTTCATGAAGATAGAAGATAGTAACGACCATGGGGTTAGATTAGTCACCTTCTTTCTCCACATCAAAGAATCTCATTATTAAGAGCACAACATATTCAGCATAAGGATATTCATAAATACACCTGGACGTCTCCAGATGGCGAAAATCGGAACCAAATAGAGCATGTATTAGTGGACAAACGCTGGCACGGTAGCATCATCGATGTTAGATCAGTTAGAGGAACAGACTGCAATTCGGATCATCATCTGGTCAGAGTGAAAATCAGACAACGGCTATCGCTAATGAGAGAAACAAACGCTAAAGATGATTCTGTAAAATTTGAATTAAAAAACTTGAAAAATGATGAAATGCGGCAAGAATATCAAATAAAAATTGCTGATAGATTTGAAGTACTGGAATCTTCAGATGACAATGTGGCAAACGAAGAAGAAATTGATATAAATAAGGAATGGGAGGCTATAAGAGATACTATTAAATTGTCAGCATCAGAAAACATTGGTTGTTTAAAAAAGAGGCAAAACAAGAAATGGTTTGATGAGGAATGTGCCGACATTGTAAAGAAAAGAAATCTAGCAAAAATGAAATGGTTATACGAGCCAAATGAGGTAAATTTAGAGCAATTGGGTAGTATTAGGCAGGAAACCACCAACTTAGTAAAGAGTAATGGCGATTGAAAAATTGAAGATATATAAAGCCAACAGGTTCAGATGAGATCCCAGCAGAACTGATAAAATCAGGGGGAGAAAAATTGATGGACAAGATACGCTGGTTGCTTAGTATGATTTGGGAAAAAGAAACTCTTCCAGATGAATGGAAATAATCAATTATCGTACCAATTTATAAGAAAGGAGACAAAACTAATTGCAAAAACTACAGGGGCATCTCATTACTTTCAACTTCGTACAAAATTCTAACAAATATATTAGTAAGCAGACTTACTCCCTATATTGATGACATTCTAGGAGAGCATCAATGTGGATTTAGAAGAAAGAAACAGGTCTACAAACAGATCAGATTTTTAGTATAAGACAGATTTTAGAAAATAAATGGAAATATATGGTACTGTACAATCAACTATACGTAGACTTCAAAAAACACCATGATTCAATTAAGAGGGAGAAGTTATATAGAGCGATTTCCGTTGAAAATGTCATACCGAGGTGAAAATTTTTGGAAACTGGACGCAGGAATAATTTTGTTGATGTAATATATATCTGTAAAGATCAAAGTTTATAAATATATAAGAACATGTTTCAGATTTTCATTATTTTAATCTAATAATAGCGGTAGAACTTGTCATATTCCAAACCTGAAAAAAAATACGCAAAATTTTACCAATTTCTTGTTTAATTGATTTGGTCGTATGAATTCGTTTTATTTCACAAAATCTCTTGTTGAACCCATACTTTGGTCCTCCTTGGTCGTAAATTAAACAATATTAATTGGATTCTGATATTCTATATACCTTAAATGTGTCCTATAGTTGTTAACTGTAAGTTATGTCAGTCAGTCAGTCACAGAAAACGGATAAAAATTACTGTACACAACATAGTAATTGATGGATTAAAATTTCCTCTTGGATTCTACGTTATCGGTACACAACTAACAAAAAGGTATAGATGACAGTTTCTTTGTAAAGTCATTATTTTTCCCGTTGGAGTCCCGTGATTGGCTGACTTTTTGTCCCCTCACTTATATTGCTAATACTCATAACGCAGTCATTTGCTTGCTGGACTCAGCTGTGTATTAACATAAACATGGTTTAGGAAATCTGGTAGACTGTTCAGCTCAGCTGTTTCATAACATAATTACTGGCCCTTGTTCTGTAACAATTTGAGCTAAAAGGCAGTCAGCGGAAGGATTTAAATGTAGAGTATTACATGAAAATGTGATACCGACGTGAAAATTTTGAAATTGGCGCAGGAGCAGTAATTTTTTCGATGAGATATTTTTTGCAGATGAAATTTTCCGATTATAGAAATTAATGTTTGAAATTACTGATTATTTTATCTAAATTAATAGTAGAAACATGATATATTCCGAAACCTGAAAACAATGCAAAATTAAACGAAATTGTTGTTTTACGATTTCACTGTATATAAATTTGTTTTGTTTACACCGACTCTCTTTGTCTATACCATCTTTCGGTCCTTCCTGATCATAAATTATAATACTAATAATTGTATTATAATATTCTAGATAATTAAAATGCGCCCTATAATTATTAAGGGTAAGCTACAGTGAGTCACATTATAAAACATACAAAAATTATTGTACAACAATACGATAATTGATGGATCCAAATTTCCTCTGGGATTTCTACGTTTATCGGTACAGTAACTAACAAAAAAGTATTAACGACATTGTCTTTGTAAAGTAAATTACGTTAATTATATTAATTACATTTTTATATTTTGTTTAATGACATTTAAATAATTCCTCATTTTGCGATTCTTCAATATGTATGTTATTAAAGTGATGATGGAATTAAAAACAAGGGTGGCGGTTCTTGTGTGTTAGAAAATGTGTGTGTGTGGAGTCCTTGAACTTGAAAGGTTCTCGCATTAGTTTGACCTTTGACATGCCATGTGTGTTCGTATTATCGGGGATCCACAGTGCGATTGTTGTCACATTGTGCAAGCATTCACTTTGTGAAACAGAGTCCCATGCTTGTTATTTGCAAAAAACAGTTTTAAATCATATGAAGTTTCTTGTATAAAAAATACAATTGGCCGTGATTAAGTATGTATAACCTGTAGTGTAAAATAAAATTATTATTGGGTTGTAGCGTTATTGGAAACGAACAGAGTGAAAAATACGTATGACAAACGCTGTTTACTATGTGCGGCCACGTGGAAACAAATCGGTCATAAAGTAAGATTTCGCGCGATTGTAAGAGATTTATTTTCAATTGTTTGGTTTTAAAAATAGGAAACACATGTCAGCAATCTAATTGTGTAACCAGTCGTGTTTCGCCAAGAATTTACCAACTAAAGTTTATCATAAGTAATGCCACGAGTGATTTCCAAAGTATCGATAAATTCACGGACTCAAGAAGTTGAGGAGTGAATTTATCTAGAGAATTTGGAAATAAAGAGTGGACATTTGTTAGGACTATTTAAACGAATAAAAATTACAGCTGTGTACTCACAAATCACTATTTAACTATAGTTATTTAAATATTTATGTATTGTAATGTAAACGGCGATGTTGAAAACAAATGAGAAACGATAGGTACGCTTCTACTGCTTCTTTGTTTATCACTGCAACCAGATCATACTATTTATTGCCAAAGGAACGCCAATATTGTAAGAATGCTCTTTAGGGGAGAAAAAATGAAAAACACATTCAATCTGTATATTAATTTCATTTTTTGATGTCGTATGATGTAAATATGACAATTATATTTTTCGTCGATTATTAACCTGGGAAAAAATACATTTAAGAGAAGTGCAAACAGTGGTGTCTTTTTTGGTGGTATAATCAATTGCTACAAATTGTTGACATGTCAGCAACTATTATATACAATCTGGTAGGCCGTATTTGGTATAGGCTCAGTCACTGCAAAATAACGGTCAGACCTGTTCAGAATATTAAAAGGAGGAGCTTGTGTAATATATGATAATCCTTAACACTGATAAATATTAGTTGAAACACGACTATGATTGGTTGTTAAAACAGGAATCATTGAAACGTGAGTGGTCATTGACTCCCATTGGGGCATGAGTTTACATAGTCATAATAAAGAAACACCTACTTTTTAACATTCTGAATAGATCATAGCATTATTTTGCAGTGTGCTGACTCACCAAGAAAATACGGCTACCAGATTGTATATTAGTGCAGGGAAGGTCAAACACGTATAGAGCATGCGGGAGTTAATATAAAAACATTTGTAGCAATTGATTATACCACCAAAAAAAAATAAAAACCACTGTTTGCCACTTTCTTAAATGTATTTTTTTTCCCCCAGGTAATAACATTCCAGAAAAATATAATTGTCATAGGACATCAGAAATGAATTAATACATAGTTTGATGGGTTTCATTTTTTCTCCACTAGAGAGTGCATTCTTACAGTAATTTGCGTTCCTTTGGCAATACATAATTTTTTTTTTTTATTGAAAAGAGGGGTGGAAGTTATTTTCGGGTTGTGGGCAGCTCCTAGAGGACGATGGATTTCCAATTCCCTTGGTTTCGGGATGAGAGATCGATGGGATTGAACAAAAAAAGCAAGAACGAAGCGTACCAATCGTTTCTCATTTGTTTTCAAACATAGCCGTTTACATTTAAATACATAAATATTTTAAAATAAACTATATTAAATTAATGATTTGGTGAGTAAACAGCTTAATTTTATTCGTTAAATAGTCCTAAACAAATGCCACTCTTGATTTCCATTTCTGTAGATTAAATTCACTCCTCACTGCGTGAAGTCGTGAATTTATCCATAATTTGGAAAACACTCGTAGCATTACTTATGATAATTCGTCTGATGGTATCTCGTTTATCTGGTGTCTAGTTTAAGTCTGAGAGGGATAAGTGTGTCGCCGACTAGTATCGTCTGATCTCTTCTGGAATTTAAAGTTTTTTATTCTCTTAATAGATTGCACGGATCGATATGGTAGGACTCCTGCGATCGCTGGCAGGCAAACGCCCAGACATATATATATAGATGAAATGCATTCGAAATTCCGATATTGTATTTATTCCGATGAAGGAAAATTCCGCCGATAAGTCACAAACGGATGTTGAAATAAAGACGCCCCTCGACAGATACAGGATCCCAGATTATACAACCATGATTTCATTTGAGGAAAAAAAAAGTAAAAATAAGAGTGACGTAATCAGAACAACTAATTACAGTCTCTGGAAAACACTGAATAGCGAATCAAAGTTGGGCAAATTAATCGAAATAAAATAGAACTGAATAAACACAAGGAGGATAAAGATAGACGAAGCGAGAAGAGCAGAGAGAAAAAATCCTAAACACAATGATCCAGTGACAAGAGAAAACACTGAATAGCTAATAAAACTGTCGGGAAATTAATCGAAATAAAATAGAACTGAATCAACACAAGGAGGATAAAGATAGACGAAGCGAAGGAAAGAAGAGAAAAAATAATAACCCAATGATATTGCAAAGTTTTCACATTTTCAGCACAAACAGAGTTAGTATTTATTTTAACTATCCAGTAATGATACAGTCATAATTATATACTTCGATTACTACTTAGAAGCGTACTAGATTTACGGGACATAAGGCTGAAATAAGAAGGCCTTTGAGGCAAAATTTCTCTCATTGACGCTCAGACTTGATTTTTTATTGTTGACCTTATTATCTGTTTATTTATAAACAGGTTTACAATGCAATAAAACATCTGTTCCCAAAGCTTTCTAAATGTTTATCTTCTTTCCCCATTCTTCTCTATCTTTACATTCCAATTCTTCCAGACCTAGCTCCCTCATACCTTATCTTACATCATCCATCCATTAAAATCTAGGTTGATCTCTCTTTCCTTTCCCAGGTGGTATCCATTCCAAAGCTTGTCTGGGTAATATTTTTTCCGGCATCCTACACATATGCCCATACTATTCTAAATGTCTACATCTCATAAAATCTAATATTGAATATTATCAATGAATTTATCTATTTTAGCAAGCATCTGTCTACTATTTTAACTCGTTTTCAGGGGATATTAAAATAACAATCTGGAATTCGGTAATAATATAGTAAAACCTGTCTTAGTCAGAACCTTTATATAGAAGGAAACCTGTAGAGATGAAAAAAAAAAAATCTCCAAAACGGTAAGATTTTAAATGTAAAATCGTCCTGTTATAAGCCGGGACCTTTCATAACACGGAAACGAAATGGGTTTTAAAGTACCAACTAGTTAATTTTTACCTCAATTAAGACGGAAAATTATTCTTAATCACCTTCTCATTATAGTATTACTGACCACACGTGAAAAATTCTGTACATGACACTTTCTGCATTATATCGTTACCTTCATGTGTTGCCATTGTATTGCGGGGATACCCTTGCTTATGTGTGACAGCGGGGAATCCTTCGCTGTTTCGGGCCTGCTTACGTCACCTACGAGTGAGTTGGAAAACTCTCCAGTCTTCCTGTAGTTGCGTTCCTTCTCGCTGATGTGTAATACATTCTTTTTGTATTGCCGTGTGAAACTGAGCTGTGTTTAATACACTATTTTGTCTGTATTTCAGTCAAATACGTTATGTCTTTTAAGCGTGCTTGTAAAACCCTTACACTAAGTGCGAAAATTCAAGCCTCTAATCTGGGAACCCTTTATAAACAAGGAAAAACTGCCAGGATGGAAATATATTTAAGGGACCGTCATGTTCCTTCATAGACAGGTTTACTGGTACGTAATTACCAATAATAAAAACAGGAAACACAGTTTCACAGAAAATAGTAATAATCTAATGAAATATATGATGCCAAACTAGGAAACATATTAACAATACAAGTATCATTATTCGGACGATAATGCTCTCAGCTTTTTAAAGAGCGTCATTAAAAAATACACCTACTTCTAGAAGCAATGCCTTCAGAATAGGAGTAGCATTGATTTAAAAACCTTTTTTCCTTAATTTTAGATTGTCACGTATTTTGTTTAAATTTCTGGTTATAGAATGAAGAATTTCAAAATAGTTATATTTCGTACAAAAAATAGTTTGAGTAAGAGTCGGTATATGTTGTCAATGTGGAAATATATGTTTACTGTCGAGAATCAAGGATATCCTCTTTTACCCCTTATATTCATAAATGATAGTGAATACAATTATCAGAGATATATTGACTTAGGCTATCACGGCCGAAGTTGGTATGAAGATCATGAAGATTTCCGGGCTGTTGGCCGTGGTCTTAAGGCATGAAGTTCCCAGACGTTTCGCCAGAGACTGCGTCCGGCATCCTCAAGGGGTTGTCTTGAGACTCAACGTCGGGCCAAGACCACGTCCAATAGCTCGGAAGTCTTCTTCAAGATCTTCATAATTATCAGAAATTTATAAATACAAGACATGGACAAATACCTGGAAACGAAATGTATTTTTGGATGCCTTAATGAGTGTAGATGCTTACTACAGAGGATTGTTTACAAAGATCGTTATATAAATAATTTGAAATAAAAAAGAACTGGATGATCGACTACCTCTGTAACATGTGGATCTGAGGACTGGTAGACCAAGGACCTTCTGAGTCTGTCACACCATTCCTGAGGTGTTCCTGAGAGAACATAAAAATATTCGGTCAAAACATCAGCTGAATAATTCAGAATATCTGTTTTTAATCTAAGAACCCTGTACATAGTAAAATATATATTTATAACTAGCGTACCCGGCAGACGTTGTCCTGCCCGAACGTTCAATTCTCATGTCATGGGCGGACGATAAAAACATGTTACTTTTTTACCATAAAATTCAGCAATTAGGACATAATTAGATATTATTAAATACGTTCGCAAGAAAACCTATTACAGCCATCTGTTGTGGCTCAAGAAGTGTGAATGATGACGTCACATAGTTATGTCGGAACATAACGATAATGCAGATGACTATCCATCTGATATAAAAAATTGCTATAACCTGATCGCCGCGCCACCTACCAAGTCCAATTGTGAATCTAAATCATCCAGGGACCCACTCACACACATCAGCCGGCTGGTAGGCCAAGGGCCTGATAGGCCTGTCTTGCTTGGAGGTATAAAAAAGTTCTAGTTTTGGAATGAGCAAAAACAAATATTGTTAGTTGAAAATGATAAATTATTACTTACAATGAGCACTGAAAGTTTCAGATTATGAACTGATTTTGTTATTCACATCACTACATTATGTGAAGGTCAAAGAAAATGGAAGGCACTAAGGAAAGAAATAGCATTTTTTTTGGAAAAGAATGAAAAGCATTCGCCTTTATGGCTACATGGAGTTGTTTTCTTACTTAGAGTACAATAGAAAGCGCGAGACGAAGATCCTGATGGATGCCCATGCCGGTAATGGATGATGGATATTTTTATTGACATCCATTCTCTGCGCAGATTCTTGTCCGAAGCTGTCAGTCGAACTAATAATAAATTGAAACCGAGATTTTCTGTTTTCGATATGAAACATGTTTTTATTGTTATTTATTAACTTATATTATAACTAACTCACTGGCTCTATCGATCTCATAGGTTCATGGCGCGCGGACATAAACTCTCCATACATCCATATCCTGCTAATGTTTTCCAATTATCCCCTGCGTACTTCCCTCAAACCATGGATAATGTTACTCTCCCACCTCATTCTTGGTCTACCATCTGGGCGTTTTCCTTCTGGTTTTCCTACAGGAAGCTTCCATGCACATCTTTTATTCTCCATTCATGCCACTTGTTCTGCCCATCGCAGTCTACGAGACTTAACTGTTCTTATTATGTTTGACTTCCTATACATACTATGTAGCTCACTATTATTCAGTTTTCTCCATTCACCTGTCTATTCACCTCTTTTTGGCTCAAACATTTTCCTGGGAACTTTATTCTCAAAAACACATAATGTTCTTTCCTCCCTTAAAGTAAGAGTCCATGTTTCGTATCCATGTAATATATCTTCTTGTATATTGTAAGCCCATGTTTCCCTTAACAGAGATTTAGTCGCTCTTCCCCTACAGGGAAAAATTTGAACCATACTAATTTAGTTACACTTGTTTTCGTGTAGATGTCATTTGAGTGGTCCGTGTTCAGCGTTCCGCCTCATACTGACATCTAGGAAACCAAGGTAGTACTAGGACGGGAATATTCGGTTAATTTTGTTTAGCGGCCTTTTCATTCAGGCTTAAGGATCTTTTACAAGCCTCCACTCCACGGCTTAAAGTCCTTCCCGGAGGACTTGCTCCTTGGTTTTTTTCATCCTAAAAAAATCCATCAACCCCGGCCGGGTTTGAACCCGCAATCCTCTGGACCAGAGGCAAGGAGCATAACCACGAGTCCAACTTTACAAGCTTATAGAAATTTATTTAGAAGACCTACAGAATTGGTTTTAATGTCATATGATAGCACAACTCATCACGTTTTCACCGACATAGTTTTATAGTACCTAATTCTCTCACCGCGTGCGCTAACGTAGTTCATATCAAAATGGCTGCTTTTGCCGAGCGTGCTCGTTGTGTTTTTGTTCGAAGAAACTAAATCTGCGACAATTGTTCAGCGTAGATTTCGTACTCAGTATGGTAAGGATCCTCCTAGCAGGCCAACAATTTATTCTTGGCACCAAACATTTGTTAGGACTGGCTGTTCTGTTAGTCATTCCAAGCATACTGGCCGTCCACGTACGGCTGAAGCTGTGGTTGAACAAGTGAGGGATAGCTTTGCTCGGAGCCCTAGGAAATCAACGCGGCGTGCGTCACGTGAGACTGGCATTTCACAACCGACCATTTGGCGCATACTACGGAGACGTTTGCACTGGAAACCATACCGATTTTCGATGGTGCAACACATTACTGATAACGATAAGATTGTTCGACGTGATTTCTGTTCAGAAATGCTTGGTCGGATTGAGGAAGATGAAACGTATTTGAACCACGTAATCTTCAGCGACGAGTCTACATTCCACGTCAGTGGCAAAGTAAATACCCATAACTGCAGGATCTGGGGCTCTGAACCTCCACATCTCCATCTGCAACACGTACGTGACAGCCCGAAAGTGAATTTGTTTTGTGCCCTAAGTAAAACTAAAGTGTACGGCCCCTTCTTTTTCCAAGAAAAAACTATCATCGGTACGATTTATCTGGATCTGCTACAACAATTTCTTATCCCACAGATAGATGCAGACGACCAAGAAGGACACATTCAGATTTCAACAGGATGGTGCACCTCCACATCCTCATCGACGTCCGTGATTTCTTGAACATGAGGTCTTCCTGGTCGGTGGATTGGTCGTGGGGGACCAACAACTTGGCCACCTCGGTCTCCTGATTTAACGCCACTGGACTTTTTCTTATGGGGGTTCCTTAAAGATAAAGTGTACGTTCCGCCCCTACCGGCCAATCTTGCTGAGCTCCGAAACCGAATCACCGCCGCAGCTGCGTTACTGAAGCCGGATATGCTGCAACGTGTGTGGGAGGAGATTGATTTCAGGTTGGATGTTTGCTGCATGACCAACGGAAGCCACATTGAACCACGTTGACTGAATAGGTGAAAACGTGATGAGTTGTGCTATGATATGACATTTAAACCAATTCTGTAGGTCTTCTAAATACATTTCTATAAGCTTGTAAAGTTGTAAAGTAAATTTTGAATCACGGTGTATTGTAGTATATCATATTTCTAGTCCACCACTGTGGTCTCGGACATCACTGCCTTGTACGCAATGGGTCCGGTTTCGAATCCCGGTTTGGACAAAATTTGCTGAGTGATGGTTATTTTCGAAGTTTTTTCCTCTCCTATTGGACAAATGTCATAAAACGTGAAGGCCCAAACAGTCCCCGAACATAATCTGGCCATCATAATCATTATAATGATATTCGTCATGTTTAATGTGAAAGGTATGTAGCTTCTTAATGTTATATTGTCTCGTAGAAGGCTCTGGCATTGAGCTGATCACTCATTCGGGGAGTCCTTCATGTCGTTGGTGTTCAAAATCATATGTGTGATCCACAGCTTAAAATTCCTCTCCTGGCAGGTAGTGTCACTGTAAGGTCCGGTGGTTTGTGGCATGTAAACTTATATGTAAAGAGAAAGCTTAAACCGAGAAAATGGAATGGAATATTATATTTATGACAAGTTAAAACTAAGCAGAAAATCACAAAACTGAATTAATTAACTCAAAGTGAAATTGTTGTATTATTGTTTTTAACCATAATAATATAACCTCTAACCTTATAGGTAAGTGGATTGAAATGCCCCATATCGCCCAGTGACACGACATCTATGAAGAGAGATTTTAAACTTTGGATCACACGTATACTTTTTTGATCACACAAGGTCATAGAAGGCTTCCTTTAACATGTGATCAGCTCAATAAAGGCCCTTCTCTGAGATAGCACGAACTTTTAAAACGAAACACATCATTCACTCACAGATCCATACTAAACATGGCGGATATGTTGATGATGGTGATTTACAGATGAAGTTCGGGGAACATTTGGGCCTTAATGTTCCCTAACACTTTCTGACAGATGTGAAAAATTCGAAAAAACCTTCACCAAATTTTGTATTCTAACATCGGGTAATATCCCTCTTTCATTATGTTTTGTCATCCTTCCTTTCATAGAAATTATATACCCTGTTCAGAAGTCATCGGATGTAAGTAACTAGTAGGAAATCTGAACTGCGCATTAGATCTTAGCTCTATACTTGAATGTAGGCTATGGTAGGTTCAACGACAAAGTAAAAAGTACGTCACGCAGGAGCTGCGATATTGAAGCGAATTCCTCAGAAAGTCGAATTTATGGTCCGATTTTGCTGATTAATGAAAATGGCGTTTCGTTAAAAGATGGCAACTGCTAGAGTGAGTTTTAAATTTCGATTTTCATGTAAATCCCTATTTATAATGGTCGGATTTAGCTGATTGATTCCACTTCGAGTTAAACCCTAGTCCGATGTGCTGGTTAACAAACACGATCCAACATTTTTATAATTGCTTACTATATTCCAAGTCAATTTTTTGTTGTCTGGTACGCCAAAATTGAATCAATGAAATATCATAAAGAACATTTTAAAATATTTTCGCGTATGCCATCTCATTAGCTAAGTTCCTTAGAAATTCGCTAAATATCTGCATATTCAAACCCAAGGTGAAGATTTAAAATCTCCTATGACTCCAGAAATCGAACTGGGCTGCATCGCCGGAGGAGAAGGCATTGACCACACCAATACAATGGACTCAAAAAATTATATATTTATGTTTTATTATACAACTTAATCGATATAATTTATAAATAGAGTAGCTTCCCTAAGAAGTCAAAATTAATACTTCACATACTGGCAAATTACAAAGTAACACTTTTGAAAAGAAAGTAAAATAACGTAGATAATTTGAGAGATAAAAACGTTAGTTGTTTCTATGACTATTTTTTTTAAATATGATGATATATTCTTATTGTATGAATTAAAATGTTTACACTTTCGGTCACCAAGTCCTTCTCTTCAGGGGCGAAGGACTTAATCAAATTACAATTGCTGCATACGAATAAATAACATTGTGTAAAGTATAAAAGTAAAGAAAGGTTAATCTTCTCTCACTTAATGCAGAGTAAAAAATATAATGTTTATAGTAGTTTTTTTTTCCATGACGTAGAATAAGCTAAATTTGACCAACATAACTGACAGTTTATTTCACATCTTTTCTGTGAGGAACACAATAAGCTAAAATTTGTGACAGCTTACATAATGAATTTAAATACCTAGGAACAATAATTACAAATAGCAGTGAGATGCGCAAAGAAGTTAAACATAAACTCAATTCTGGAAATGGATGCTATTATGCATAAACACGGTACTCTTGTCCCAATTTCTCTCAAAAAGAGTTTAACTGAAGACAGGCCTATACAGTACTATTCAGATAGAAGGAACATACTTTAAACATTTCTTTGTTTCAAATTACAATAAAATCGAAACACAATTTCAACATTCCTGAAAAGAGAAAAGTTTGAAGTTCCGATCACGGCCGCATTGGCGATTTTGCTTGTCATGTTTATTGTATCAAAATGGCGACACAACAGGACGTTTGGATTGGAAGTGGAGGAGCAGAAGATCAATTTCATCGCCGATGGACTCTCAGGTCATCAGACCTATCCCCGTGTGATTTTTATTTGTAGGGATACATAACAGACCGTGTTTTTATCCTCCTATGCCTGACACTCTTGGAACTCTGCGATATCGAATTTTTGAGCTGTGAATTCGATAACTAGAGACCAGTTGATTCGTGTGTGGCAAGAAATGAGCCACTGTTTTGATATTTGTCGTGTAACTCATCGTTGTCATATTGAATGCATAAAATAGTGAAATTTAAACTTTTCTCTTTCCCGAAATGTTTCCATTATTTGTAGTTTTGGAAGAAATAAATGTTTGAAGTCTGTTCCTTCTTTCTGAATAGCTCTGTATATGATTGTTATTCTTCCAGTTATATTATATGGATGTTAATAATGACTCTTACTTTGATGAAGGAAAGGAGATTACAGATATTTGAGAATAGAATTCTTAGGGAGATGTATTTTGAGATATTGAATGTGTTTAACATTGATTTTAGATTAAGTGCCGTTGGCGGTTGGTTGAGTAATGAGATAATCTCGGAAGGGATTACGGGTGCGAGATGTCCGGTAAAATGAAAATCACTAGCCAAGGAATTATGTTCAGGAATGCCGTGTGATTAATGATGACCAACAAGTTATGTAATGTTATACTTAACGGTCGACCGGAAAGTATTTAATTAGGACCGTGCATGATCTTAGATTTTCTACTCTGAGTTGAGGATATTTACAAATATCTCATCCACTTTTCGATTACTTATAGAACTCAAATTATTTGCTGAAGTATTCAATTGTGGCGTTCATATTTAAATCACTTGTTATTTATAATTATCAAAACTGATTTTCTAAGTCGGAATTGACTCGGTTATAAACTTTGTGATAGTTATTTTTGTTTCTGATTCGCTGGCGAGAAGGAACGAGCTGTTTTTGTTATCAACCGCCGAAGTTATTTCGCAATAACTTTCGTTTTCTTGAAGACTCGTGGATGTCGCGTTCCAGTATTACACTTAGTTAAACTACAATGTGTAGAAGTGTTGGGTGGTAACAATAACAAGATTATTTGATATATCCGGACATATAAGTATATCCATCCATTCATAGTAATTCTGCCCGAGGCGAAGTCTTTCACTACAATCATAGCATGTTCATACTGTACTTTGCAGCTTTACTAGGGAATTATAGATGTGGTAGCTTCCCGTTGTTTTTCCACAACCGCAGAAGGATGATGATAATGATGACGGGATTGCTGTTCGGAGACCGTTGGGCCCTAAGCTTCCTGACATTTTATCTTACAGGTGAGAAAAGAAAAAAAAACCGAAAAAAAAAAACCTAAACAGGAGCCTGTCCCGACCCGGGAATCGAACCCGGACCACTCTGGCGTGACAAGGCTACCCAGAGACCACAGAGGTGGATATGTATGTAAATAAAATTACTATTAGTACTCTAAAAGGGGTGTGCAGTAAAACAAAGAGAAGAAAGGGAAACATTTGTTTCTCTGGGTCATGTTTACCATACCCTGTTTTCTGCTGTGAAATAAAATTGCGACACAATGAATTGTGACCGCGATCATGCTTTACTAGTGCCGAGCGATATTTATCATGTCTCTGTGCTACACGATCGAAAACGTTTTAACTGTGGATGGTGAAGATTATATGGACGTCCACAGCCGAGGAAAAAAAAAAGCATTCAAATACTCTATCCATAGGCGTAAATTGTGACCTCTAGAGTAGCGTGGTGCCCAAAACAGTTCATTTCGAGAAGTAGTTCGTCCACTCGCACTCACTTTTGTGGTGAACCATTCAATTCAACTAGTTCGTTCACAAAATTTAGCGAAGCCCTTCATTCGCCAAGCAAAAAAAGAAAAAAAAAAAACCTTATGTTCGCGTATTCAAAATAACGTTACCATATCACCAAACAGGTGGCATAGCACTCCCACACAGCAAGAATAGGGCTGGAGGGGAAGCAAGCACGAGGATCACGAGCCTGGGGTAACTTGACATTAACCAACCACATGGTAGTTGTGGATTTTAAAGATACACGGAAATATGTCTTGTTTACACATGTTATTTGCATAACATTTCTTTAAAAAGAAAGAAAGATGAAAAATCCTGCTATTGGCAATTACTTGTTGTTAATCTTTACAACCCCTAAACTAAAAATATAAAGAGGGTGAATACTGGGTAGGCCAACAAAATTTAGCCTTGTGTGTGCACTTTTACAGAATGACTTCTAATTCGCGATCGAGAAAAAAAGTAGTGAAATTTGGGGTTTCTTCGCCGATTTAGGCGAAGGTAAAGCAAAGTGTAATTTTCGTTCTAAATACAGTTTCATTCAGGGGGGAGGGATGCTTTTAAACTTGCACGGCATATTCGCTCTAAAAGTTTAGCAATGTAAGATTTTTACTAAATTTTGCAACAGCTTTTTGAAAACTTAGTAAAACATGTTGTTTCAAAACTTGGATAAAATGGATTTTTATTAAATACTTTCGGAATTCCAGTAAATAAAATGTAAAGTGATTGTAATATTAGACAACATTATATTTGTAGCGTTAGTAATGCCGTATATCAAAAGGAGTAATTCCTGAGCAATGCTGCGTATGAGGGATGACGTAAGCAAGAGGCGCGAGAGTTCCGTAATTAACATGTAATGAATGAATGGATGTGTCGAATGTTGAGAGTTTGAAGTACTGAAGTGTTTGAAGTCAGTTCACTCTGTCAAGATAGTTCGTTCCTCTAAGACACTTCACTCTTCCAAGATAGTTCGTTCATCTGAGGCACTTCACTCGTCCAAGGTAGTTCGTTCTTTGTTACCACTTCGTTCATTTAAGGCACTTCACTCTTCCAAGATAGTTCGTTCTTCTACGTAACTTCTCTCAGACAAGATAGTTCGTTCCTCTATGGCAGTTCACTCTGGCAAGATAGTTCGTTCCTATCAGACACTCGCTGAACTGGCAGTTCACTAAAAGTGAGTAACTTTTTGACACTTCACAGTAGTGAAGCGTTCTTTTTAAACGCCTCGCTCTCGAATTACCCATCACTACTCTAGAGCATTTTTCGTCACGAAGACAGTATGATTCCATTTTTAGCAACTCTTAAATATTTTTTTAATGCCCCAGATGTTGTCCTTTTTGGACATTTCTGGTGTTCTCTCCTGGAATTGGCGTAATTGTAACCCACTTCTGAGGTTGCAGCGCCTGGAAGGCGGGGTTACGTTGCCCCGATGATGCAATGGGTGGTGATGATGATGATAGTGGTGCGCCAGGAGAGTCCTTATTCCTAAGCTTAATCTAAGATGAATATGAATGATGATGATTGCGATGGCCATATGATGCTCGGGGACCATTTGGGCCTTACATTTTTCTGACATTTGTCTTACTGGTGAGGGAAAACCCCGATAAAAACCTCACCCAGGAAACTGTCCCGACAGGGGATCGAACCCGGGCCCGCTGCGTGACAAGGCGGTTGACTTCTTAAATATTATAATTTTTTAACCATACAAGGACATGGAAGGCCTCCTCCGAATGAAACACACCGTTCACACACACACACACACACGCGCGCGCGCGCGCAAATTTCAAACTAACCATTAACTCGTAACGTGCCAATCTTTCACGAATATGATAATGGTGATAGCAATATGATGTTGGAACCGTTTGGACCTTTAAGTTTCCCGACATTTGTCTTTCAAGTGATGAAAATGTGCGAAAAACTCCTTAGATTAAATAGTCTAAATTAAACAAGGCACATGTACCTAGCGTTTAGGACTAGTATCCAGGACATTCTGTGTTTTAATCCCGGTGCCAACCAACTAGACTCAGGTTTTCTGGGAGTTTCCTCAGTCGTAAGTCAAATGTTTAATTTTAATTTGATTAACATGGTTAATTTCATATTATTCACAATTACATATAGTCCGAGATCCGGCTGGAAGATTACTACATTCATCTAGTGTATGATCAAAATAATTTTTTTTTTCATAAAATTGTGAATGACTGGATGCATTTTTGCGTAGTTGCCTATTAAAATTCGGCCGCCAGTATGTTTAATTAAAATATTATTTATTTATTCGAAATAATTTGATTAACTTGTTATTAAAATAAATTATAATGCAGTTCACAGAAATCGATGTATAGAGCTTAAAAGTTTTGGTTGCCATTGCACACCTCCTCGCGGCTACATCAAGCTGTGACACCAATCAGTAATAAAATGTTGGTAAGTACGTATTTATTGTTTTATATTGTTTCCTCTCAGCGGGAAGTAAAACCACTGCCCTTTATGTATACTACGTACAATGTATATACAAACATATATCCAAAATGTAGTGATAATATACATTATACGAAACAAATCACAGCATTTTAAATGAACTGAACTTTATTTGAAACAATATAAAACAAAAAATACGTACTTACCGCCATTTTACTACGATTGGTGTCACAGCCTGCTGTAGCCGCGAGGAGGTTTGCGGCCAAGTGTTCAATTGCAACCAAAACTTGTCAAGCTCTATACGTACATCGATTTCTGCGAACTGGATTATAATTTATGTTAATAACAAGCGAATAAAATTATTTACAAATAAATAAATAATATTTGAATTAAACATACTGGCGGCCGAATTTTATTAGGCAACTCGGCGAAAATGTATTCAGCGATTCACAATTTTATGAAAAAAAAATCCAATTTGTTCATACACTCGATGAACGTAGTAATCTTGCAGCCGGATCTTGGACTAATAACATCATAATAATAGTTAATAATAATAATAATAATAATTAATAAATAAATAAATCAGTGAATTTTCAGAAAAATAAATTATTAGATACACACAGTAAAAAAGCATAGACTTACTTATCTGTTAGAATGTTTTCATGACAAAGGTTATCTGAGTATGCCTCTCTAACCGTTATTTTTTACTCCCAACTCATTGGTTACATGTAATGGTAATAGCACTGTATACATCAACCCGGTCGATAAAAAGAATGGACATCGTTGTTGAAGAAAATTGCATATACAGGAGCTTGGCTTGACGGTGTTAGGCACTCAAATTTCGTAGAGGGATGAACAGATTGAATCTATTTACGGCGCTAACTCAAGTATAGGAAAGCATAATAAAAAATCCAATTTTCCGATAAAGAGTTTGGAAAACGTGATGATCATAGTGGCTGAGATAAAATGTTCCACGTCGTAAAATTATTCCTCATCTATCACTCGTCCTTCTACTGCAAAACGATCGGTAATTTAATTCATGACCGGCATATTCTTGAAGAGAAGCTAAACTGAATATCTTAAAATTATGGGACGTTAACCTACTACGTTTAGCGTTAGTTTAATCTCGTATGTGTTTTTACAAAGAGACCTAAAACAAGTTTGGGGAAAAGAATCTTATATACTCAATCTAGGGTTTAAAGAGAGATCAGGGCCTGCTTGGTTTAGGTTAGGGGCATGGGCAATTTTTAAAATTAGCGACCATCACGAAATGCGAATATGTCCAATGTGCGGGATCTTTGAAGACGAGATACATATAATAGGAAAATGTAACGATTTGGAATATTAGAGGCGATAGTTATTACCGGAAAGATTTCTAAATGCAAATCGTGAAAGATTGGCATGCTACGAGTTAATGGTACGCCCAGAAAATTGGATAAACTTGGGCAAATTTCAGGACAAAACGAGGAAAATAAGAACAACACTCATTAATGAATAAATAAACATGTTAGCCAATTGCAGTACTACTAAATCTTAATAATTTACTAATATATAAGGTTATTGTGTTATCTGATTATAATATTATCGTGTTTTCATTTTTGTTTTAAGTTATATAACCAAACATTAACTTATTGTAACGGACTGTCAACAGCACGTGCGGCTTACTGCCCGTGCGACCCACATTTGTAAATAACATTGTATGTATCTTACTTTAGCCTAATAAAGTCCTAGTTAAATATAAAATCTCGTATGATAAGTTCAGGATAAAGAGCTTTTAATTCAGTTTACCTACCCCTTCAATATCCGAAAACTCTATTACTCCCTGCCATAACAGAAGTTTGATGTTAATAGTACAATCCGTCCATAGTAATTGTGCCCGAGGGCAGGTCTTTCCCTGCAGTCATAGCATTTTAATGCTATGCTTTGCAGCTTTACTAGGGAATAACAGGTGTGGTAGCTTCCCGTTGCTTTCCACACCGGTGAAGGGTGATAATGATGATGATGATGATGATGATGATGATGACGATGGCCGGATGATTTTTGGGAACCGTTGGGCCCTAAGCTTCCTGACATTTATCTTACAGGTGAGGAAAAAAACCTCGCCCAGGAACCTGTCCCGACTGGGGAATCGAACCCGGGCCCACTGCGTGACAAGGCAGCACGTTACCTCGAGACCACAGCGGTGGACAATAGTACAATATGAAATGAAACCACTTTTATTAGGCATATGGAAAAAGGAAGTAGTGTACATATTACAAGTAAATATACTAAAACTACAGTATTAGTAAGTAGTAGAAGTAATGGAATTTATTGACATTTCGAAAGAAATTCAATAATTTTCATTTACATTGTGCATGGGCCTGTTTAGCCGTACATGCATATTTCGTTCCACGAATAACTAAAAAAACATACGAATATATAAACAAATACATTTAGGCTACACACCGACGCTCAAAAAATAAAAACTAAAACTCAAACTCCTGGCAAGACGGTCTTGAAGGCCATTGGCCTACAAGTCGGTTACTGGCCTCACATCCATATGTATTAATCATAGAGGGTGGATGAGATCCACCCAGAATAGTGGCCAGTAAGTCGGGTCCGCCAGCTGTTATAACCCATCTTCTCAACCGGAGTTGCTACTTATTGTAGCTATCCAAATTCGTCACGATGTTGGGTAGCCACCGATCCCACACTGGTCGAAATTACACGATAAAATTTCTTTCCACATGGGAACTCGAACCAGCGCAAGTCCCATAGCTATGCACCAAGTTACGAAGATTCATGTAAACACTGGTAAGAGAGTATAGCTGCCGGACGTTAGAATCACTTAAAAGAAATCATCAACTTCATGGTAGGCCCTCGGCCTGTTCCGCTCTCAGAATTCATCTTCCCATCATCTTTTAGGACGTCCCACATCTCTATAGCCTTGAGGCTAGTACAATAGTGCTTGTTTTGTTAGCCTAGAAGAGTCCATTCTTAAAATATGTTCATGCCATTTTTGTTTAAAGATTTGTATTTTTTCATTTAGATTAAACATTTTGAGTTCTTGCGTTATTGTTTAATTAGAAATATGGTGTTATAGAGTAATCCTGTAACTATCTGAGGAACTTCATCTCTGACGTTTCTAGTAATCTTCTGTCTGATCTATTCATGACACAATTTTCTGATCCATATGTCACATTGAGAACTGCCATTACTTCATAAAACTTTGGCATTGTTTCTTTTGTTGTTTTTGTTTATAGTGTTCTTTTAATTTAATATTCCCACACATATTGCGATTTTTGTTTATAATGTTCTTTTAATAGTCCCACACATATTGCGAAATTTATATATATATATATATTTTTTTCATTTATATCAGTTTCCCAGTTGTAAGATATGTGACATCCTAAATATTTAAAACTCTGTACTTGTTGGATAATTTCATCGTTCAAAACTATTTTCGATCGAACTGCATATTTTCCCCGAAAGGCCATTGTTTTTGTTTCCTTCGTTGAAATACTTATGAGATTATATTTATCCATGGTTTTTATGAGCAGTCGTGTAGGCTTTTTGTAATATTGAATTTTTTTATTCTGAACATATGACCTGATCATCTGCAAACATAATTGTGTCTACAATGGTGTAGCTAGTTCATAGATTAAAATGTTTACTTAGCTGTGTTTTGCATTCTGTGACAGCTCCGTACCCAAATATATATTTAAAAGAAATCTAAATTAATATTTGCTCTGATTTTCGCTTGATAATTACCTCAGGAAATTACATGAACAGTAGTATGTACATGTATAGTTAGTATTCCCGTCCAATTTATTATTACATTATTATTATTAATAATATTATTAATATTAATATGTTTATCATATTACATTTTAGGGCCTAGTGCATGACATTTAAATTGTAATTTTAATGTATTTAACAAATTATATTAGCATAGAAAATATATATATATATATATATATATATATATTATATATAATCTTAGTGTATATATGTATTTGTATGTTTGTATTGGTTGACTGGAATATTAGGCTTTAAGACATTAACTATGCCAGAATAAATAAAACATTATTATTATTATTATTATTATTATTATTGTTATTATTGTTGTTATTATTGTTATTATTATTGTTATTATTGTTATTATTGTTATTATTATTATATATTATTATTATTATTATATTATTATATTATTATTATTATTATTATTATTATTATTATTATTATTATTATTATTATTGGGTCTAACACTTCATCTTCTTGTTACAAAATAAATAAAATAAGCAAATAAAATTATATAAATGTAAAGTAACTAAAAAAATAAATAACCCTAAAATAACTAAAATTAAAAGTAGTAAATCTCTAATAACTGCCACGTTGAAAGTAACACGACAGGCTTTACAGCAGATCACGTATTGAAATGATTGAACTTAAAGTGTGGGAGGAGAATCCCTAAACACCTGTGAATGATCATAACATGGTTGTGAAATTACTACCGTAGTAATTTGGTCAACGACTGCTGAGAATCACATTATTTTTTTAATTTTCTATAACACATCACAAGGGATGGGGAGTTGCAACATGTAATGAAAAAAGAAAAGAAGAACAGTCCACTTCTACACATAATCCCATTAGTAACAGGGTTTTAAAAATTATTCTTTGACTTCTAGAGGTATCGGACCATTTAAAAAGCACAGTATTTGCCAGCTCTCCTTTTCCAGTCAAATAATACAGCACAGGAAACAGGATCTGGGAAAATGGTACGAGGAAGGAAGAGCTACAACAGCACATTCCTAGCATACCCTCCACGTGGAGATTTGATTTGGGTAGTTGACACTGAACATCGATTGTTTGTTCCTACGTGTAGCCACCCTCTCATTAGGTATATTT
This sequence comes from Diploptera punctata, assembly GCA_030220185.1. Lineage (NCBI taxonomy): Eukaryota > Metazoa > Arthropoda > Insecta > Blattodea > Blaberidae > Diploptera > Diploptera punctata. The sequence continues at coordinate 49,097 of JASPKZ010009077.1, forward strand.
GTTATGTCTGAAGTACTTACGATGTATCTATACGCCATAACAACCTACCCTACAATGCTTGAAACGCACATTTCTGCGTTTTTTTGTTCATTAGAGTCACAATTAAAATGTGGACGTAAAAGAGTCGACAAAGTTTCTCAGAGACCTCTTGTTTTAGGTTTGAAGTCCTTTTATATGCTGTAAAATTCGACTTGCTGCTTGCGGCTTTACTTCCCTCGAAAGAACCCACACTGAGAATTTTTATACCCTACTAATCTATCAAGACTGACTGTATTTTAACAGTACCTTTAATACGTTTGTGAATACAAAGGATAAGCTTTTGTAAATAAATCCACCATCTGAAAACACTGTATACCGAGACGCCTGAAAAATTAGAAGGCGACATTATAAAACACAATTAGGTAGTGTATTCTACGTAGTAATAATTTCGCCATGTAAGACAGAATCTCATTTTAGTGTAATGTATTTTTATATCAAAAACACAATTTTGTATAGAATATTTAATAAAGACATGGCAACTTGATATCATATGTCTTAATAAATAGCCTTAAGATTATTTCGTGTTAATGTCAATTAAATTTAAACAAATAATGTTACATTAAACTTTATATATCTGTTTAATAACACAGGCTTCTATTCAATGACAAAAAAACATGGATCCTACTTATTAATAATAATGTCCTATTGCGAATAAAATGGAAAACAAAATAATACTGTTACAACTATTTTTAACATACTACAAAAATTTGATCCTAAAAGAATAACATTTACAATCACATTAAAATAATTACATACCACTAAGAATTGAAAACACAGTCATGGCTATGCATGGGAAGGAAACATCGGCATGTTGTTGCCATTTGTTTCATCTCTTCGATATAAGAACAAAAATGCGATGATCAGCCGGAAATTAATAAGGATTATACATTGTAAAAATACTAACTTATATTTTTTTCCCTTTATTAATGCTTAAGATTCATAATAAGTAATGCCACGAGTGATTTCCAAATCTAGAGGATTTGAAAATCAAGAGTGGCATTTGTTAAGACGATTTAACGAATAATATTAAGCTGTTTACTAAAACAATCATTATTTAAATGTATTTATCGGTATTTTAAAATATTTATATATTTAATGTAAACGGCAATGTTTGAAAAAAAATCAGAAATGTTAGGTTATGTTTATTTACTGAAAGTTAACTATATTATTTATTGCCAAATAATGTGAGAATGCACCTTAGTGGAGAACTAATGAAACACATCAAACTGTATATTATAACCAACATTATACGTTATTGATTTTTTAAGAAACAACTCGGTAAAATCAAGGAATCTGTTCATTATTTGCTATTTTCAATGCATTTGTTGGTGAGTCAGTCACTGCAAAATAATGCTCTGATCTGTTCAGAATATTAAAAAAGGAGGAGATTTCTTTATCACAGAAGCAGGAGCTGATATGGATAAATCGATAAAGAGCGAAGTGAAACATGACTGTCATTGGATGTAAAACAAAGTTCATTGAAACCTGATTGATTACCATATGGAGCATGAGTTAAATAGTCTTCTTCTTCTTCACGGTATAGGCTTATTTACTAGCCTGTTCCGGCTCCAAAATGCTGCTCTTTCCATCTTTATCTTGGTCTTTCCTAGCTTCTTCTTCCTCGTGGTGAATAATTGTATGCTGCTTTTGGTATTCTATTCTCAGTCATCCTTGCCAAGTATTATTTCCAGTTTGTTCTGTATTTCTCTATTGTTGAGTTTAATTCTTCTATTTTTAGTTGTCTTATTTCTGTGTTATGTTTTTTGTCTGTTCTTTGATATCCTGCTATTGGTCTGAGGAATCTCATTTCAGCAGCTTGTATCCTGGCAGATTGTTGTGTTGTCACTGTCCATGTTTCGGATCCATAAGTAATAATAGGCACTGCCATTGTCTTGTATAATTTCATTATAGAGTCTTTCCTGGCTTTATTTTTCAAAGTTCTTTTTAGTGTAACTGTTATATAATTAAACTTATTTATTTTGTTATTTATATCTGTTTCTGCTGTGTATGATATTTCGCAACCTAGGAAGTTATATCTTACTACTTGTTCTATCGGTTTATTTTCTAATATTATCTTTGTCCGAACTGGATGAGCACACTTGAAGGCCTTTGTTTTTTATTTTTGTGAGGATATTTCCATGTTGTATTTTTTTAATATCTCATTTAGTTTATATAGCATTCTTTGTAGTTCGTCTTCTGTTTTTGCTATTAGAACCTGGTCATCTGCAAAGGCTACTGTTTTTATTACTATATTTCCTAAGTTAATTCCCCCAGTCGTCATTTGCTTCCATGATCTTATCATGTCGTCGAAATAAATGTTAAAATCGTGGTTGATAGTGGACAACCTTGTCTAACTCCTCCTGTTATATATACTGGTTCCCTTTTATTTATTTTTATTTTTGTTTTCTCATACATTTTCTTAATTACTGCTATCAAGTGTAGTGGAATTCCTTTTTCACTTAATATGTTCCATAATGTTGGTCTAGACACTTTATCAAAGGTCTTCTTATGATCTGTAAAGAGGATGTGCGTCTCTAAGTTGAATTCTCTTCGCTTCTCTATTAATTGTTTTAAAGTGAATACGTTGTCTGTGCAGCTTCTTCCTTTCCTAAATCCTCTCTGCTGCTCTGATGTTATTGCATCTACTATGGTTGTTAACCTTTGGTTGATCATTTTTGCATATATTTTGTATGCTGCACATAGTAAGCTTATACATCTATAGTTTTCTGGCTTTGTTTTATCGCCTTTTTTAAACACTGAGATTATTTTTCCAATTTTCCATTCTTCTGGTATTGTATTTTGTTTTCAGCACTTGTTATAGAATTTTAATAATCTTTCTTGAAAATTTTTTGGGACCTTTTGTTATCAGTTCTATGTTTATATTGTCTATCCCGCATGCTTTATTATTTTTACATTTCTTTAATACTTCTAACATTTCTTGCATCTCTAATTCATCTACTTCTGCATATTGTTCGTTTGTTTCTATGAGTGTTATTTCTTCTTTATTTTGTTCGTCCGTCCACAGTTCTTTATAATGATTTTCTAATTCTATACTTGTATAGTTAGCAGTTAAATAGTCAAAAAAAGAAATAAATAATATCCCATAGATTTCAACGGAATACTCTTAAAATGTTTTCCGTAATTTTTTGTAAGCATATAAATATTGTATATACAGAACTGAATATAAATTCTACCGACAAACTTTCATATATTGTCAAAGTTTGTTAAAAAATAACTCAGTGGTCTCCGGTGACTCACTACTGAGAACGTGTATATAGTCATGCGCGCAGCTGTCCTGACTGGTACCCCAGATTCGAATCCTGGTTGTTCCCGGGAGGTATTGTTAGTGGACCATACCGGGATTTTTCTGGGGATTCTCGGGGTTCTCACGTTTCCCGAATTTCATCCCACACACTCTCCAATCTCCCTTTCTTTCCCTTCATGATATTTAATTTCTAATTCGTTCATTTCTTATAGCCCTTTATCTCATCTCACCTCATATTAGGAAAGATAGTTTGAATGGCACCCGAAGGTGTCGAAAAGGTGTATTTGCGAGGATCTGTTTGGGTGAAACCAGTGTGCTGGCTCATGATCCCAAGACTGAGCAAAAAAAAAAAAAAAAAAAAAAGGCAGTAGGGATCAACGGTAAGGTTGTAGTCTTGCAGTCACGGGCCCAACCCAAAAATTGCTGTATGGCTCATGACAGAAGAACCTGTGTGTCGAGCCTGGAAGACGAGCTACAATTTACTTGACACCGTAGAGTAAATTTTCATTCCATTCATAATAAAATGGGATAGCGCTATGGATCTATCGGGTCGCGATACCTAAGGCAGTCTGCCCGTCCAGTCTGAATAAAGAACACGCAAAAATTTTTCACAATACCTACTTCGGATGATAATTAGTTTATCAATTTTTAATTGTTCTTTCAAGCTATTAAACTAATTTTATCACGGCCAAAAGCTGTGCTGTGGTTCATACACGATAGCTCAGCTAGTGGCCATAATCCTGGTGCTACATTTATGCGGTCGAAAATACTCCGAAACATCAACAATGCATTACTCAACAATAACACAATGCTGAATATGAGTTCCTTACATTAGCGACTAGTGGATGCAACTTCATGGACGTGTACTGATATAAACTTATTAACACATACTAAAATAAAAATGAAAAATGTTAAAAATGCAATTAAATTAGATAATTAAAAACTCACTACGACATATTCAACGTATATTTACATATAATAATAATAATAATATAATAATAATAATAATAATAATAATAATAATAATAATAATAATAATAATAATAATAATAATAATAATAATGCTTTATAATGCTAAATAAAGCCAGTGAATAGTAGAATTATACAAAAAATAGATATTTATTAGAATTCTAAGATATTATTAAATTACAGACTAAACAAAATACAATAATGATTAGCTAGTATTAGATAATACTATAAAAAATATGGAATATAATAAAATTAAAATTATATAAAATAAAGTAAGTAGCTTCCTAGATGATTATTTATAGAATGTTGTATATAGTTGTTATGCAGATAATGTTTCCATTCTGTCGAACTTAAGATATCAGTTAATTTGTCACGGTACAGGAAGGAAAAAAAAAAGTCACTTTTTTGTCGGAATGGTGTTTGAGGTTCATTATATTTTCCATGGAAAGCACTATAATTTATATATATGTAAGGGTAAAATATACAGAATAGTCAATCATTTACACTCAAAGTTTGGCATACAAGTAAGGAAGTATGGATGTTGTATAACTAAACGTATGTTTTCTAGGTTTCATGGAAAAGGTTACTTACCTTGTTCTTTCCCTGTACCCTTCAAATAATATTATTAATTTGTCACTAAGTAGGCAAGGAAAATGTAATTTCAGCTTCAGAATTAATATTTTATAAGGTGGAAGCACTAGTACGAGGGAACATTCGTCTGCGCCAGCGTTAAAAAACAGAAACAGCAACAAAGATTGTATCGACCCAGCATGCGCAGATATTTACGCCCACAAGATATTTTGGCTCTTAATTATCTTGTGTACAGTATAAACGTTAAGATTCCTTCCCCTCTCTCTTTCTTTGTCCACCCAAATTTTGGAGTCACAATACGGTCTAGCCACTGGGTTCATGTTTATTTCAACGTTCATAAACGGAACGCATCTGAGTGCGCTCTCGTTTTTTAATTATGTATAATATCCGTTGAAAAAAAATCTTGAAATGATTAGTTATATTTAATTTTTGTTTAATACTTGTTTCTATTTTTATTATTTTATCTAAGATCATGACACATTTATCATAAGTAATGCCACGAGTGATTTCCAAATTATCGATAAATTCGCAACTCATGAAATGAGGAGTGAATTTATCTAGAGAATTTAGAAATCAAGAGTGGCATTTGCTAGGACTATTTAACGAATAAAATTTAGCTGTTTACTCATAAATCAATATTTAAATATAGTTGTTTTAAAATATTTACATATTTAATGTAAACGGCGATGTTTGAAAACAAATGAGAAACGTTATGTTTCACTTGTTTATCATTATATCTATTGCCAAAGGATCGCAATATTGTAAGAATGCACCCTAGTGGAGAAACAATGAAACACATCAAACTCTGTATATTAAATAATTTCTGATGTCCTATGATGTAAATATGTCAATTATATTTTTGTGGATCGTTATTATCTGGGGAAAAATACGTTTAAGGAAGCGCAAACAGTGTTTTTTTAGGTATAATCAATTGCTACAAATGTTTTTATATTATCTCCCGCAACCACGATAAGATTACATTCGTGCACTATATACAATCCGGTAGCCACATGTAATCACTGCAAAATAATGCTATGACTTATTCAGAATGTTAAAAAGGAGGAGCTTGATTTTACAGTGATGAAATTAAACTGATAAAATCGAGGTGAAAAAAGACTGTGATTGGTTGTAAATAAAAAATCATTGAAATGTGATTGGTCATTGATTCCCATTTGGGGCATGAGTTAAATAGTCATCATTAAAGATGGAACCTCTCCTTCCAATAACGAAAAGTTGACTAAGCTTCAACCATACAGTACAAGTCACTCTGAACAGAAAACAAGAGCAGATTTAAACTTACAAAGTGTACTTCGGTGGAGCATATAAATTACGCACTGATTGTTCGCAACATTTGGAGTGAAATATTAGTAGTAGGACTTTATTAAACTAAAAGTATGGGTCGCACGGGCAGTAAGCCGTACCTGCTGTTGACAGTCCGTATTAATAGAATAACTTTTGGTAATAATATAAACTAAAAATAAACACAATAATATTACAATTAGATATCAGTACAATTACATTATACATTCATTAGGTTACGTAGAATTATTACGTATTAATTATATTAAATTTTGCTAACATATCTTCTTCTTCTTCACTTCCTGGTTTAGGCAAGAGTTGCCTGTTCCGTCTTCACTAATAGATCTAAGACCATCTCTTCCGAGGACGTCCGACATCTCTTCTTCCTCTTGGAAAATAATGGAAGATTTTATTTGGTAATCTTCTTTCTTCCATTCTTTCTACATGTTCTTTCCACTGTATCTTGTTGTTAAATATATTTTCTTTTATGGAGTAGATCTGCAGTTCTTCACGGATATCCTCGTTTCTTATCTGGTCCATTCTAGTGCAGCCTTTTACTCTTCTTAAAAATTTCATCTCGGCTGCTTGGATTTTACTTTCTTGTTTGGTAGTGGTAATCCAAGATTCACTCCCATACAAAAGGACAGGGACAGCCATTGTTTTATAAAATTTTAATTTTGTTTGTTTATGGGCTTTATTATTCAATGTTCTATTTATTGTACCACAAATAGCTTGAAACTGATGTGTTTTGTGTTCAATATCTTTATCATACCCATAGCTGATGTCACATCCTAAATATTTAAAGTGGGATACTTGTTCAATAATTTCGTCTCTAATTACTATTTTTGCACGCAGAGTATTTCTTCCACAAAATGCCATTACTTTTGTTTTACTTATTGAAATTTTAAAATTATAATCGCTACATATTGCATTTAGTTTGTAAGCAGCCAATTGTAACAGATCTTCATCATGGTGTAGTAAGACCAAATCATCGGCGAAAAGTAAGTTATTAATACTTGAGTTATTGTTCAATCTAAGGCCATTGTCCATTATAATTTTCTATTGTTTCATAATGTCGTCGATATATATATATATATATATATATATATATATTAAAAAGAGTGGGTGATAGACTACACCCTTGTCTAACTCCTTGATTTATTAAAATTTCTTCTGACCTTTTTCCATCAGTTTTTATCACAACTTTAGTTTCTTCATATAAGCCTTGGACTGATTTTATTAGATGGTGTGGATATCCTCGTTCCTTCATTATTTCCCATAGTATAGATCTATTTACTCTGTCAAAGGCCTTTTCAAAATCAATGAACAACAAGTATGTTGGCAGGTTAAATTCTCTTCTCTTTTCAATTAGTCTCTTTATAATAAACACATTATCACTACAGGATCTTCCTTTTCTGAACCCTGCCTGTTCTTCTTCTAAGAGTGTGTCAGATATCTTCTTCAATCTATTATTTATTATTTTTGCATATAATTTATAAGTGGAGTTCAATAAGCTGATACCTCTATAATTTTTACTATCTAATCTATTTCCTTTTTTGAAGAGGGATATGACTTCACCTATCTTCCAATTTTCAGGTATTTTACATGTCTTCCAACATTCGTTTATTAAGTTTAATAATCTTATTTCTGCAAATAAACCTGCATACTTTATCAGTTCATTGTTTATACCATCTATACCTGGTGCTTTTCTATTTTTCATTTCTTTCAATGCCTCTCTCATTTCGCTTAGAGTAATTCTGTCTATTTCTGATTTATTTTCACTTTCAGAAGGGCGTTCTATAACTAATTCTTCTTCGTTACACCATAATTCTCTGTAGTGATTCTCCCATGTCTTCAGATCAATGGTATTAGTTTTGCAGTATCTTTTTCTGTTGTATTTAATTGTTTCATTACTTTAAATGCTAACGATTGTCTACCATGTACATCGTGCTCTATTTTGGAAGTAAATCTTTCCCAGGAATCTTTATGAGCTGTTCGAGTTATTTGTTTTGCTCGATTTCTTTTTTGTTTATATATAGTTCTAGATTCTTCAGTTTTCTTTTGTAAGTACTCTAAATAAGCTATTTTTTTGTCTCGCACAGCTTCCTCTATTTCGTCATTCCATATCTTTAATCCTCTTTTGTTGCGAATCTTTTTCTTCTTTCCTATAGCTCCATTTGCAGCATTTATAATACATGTTTTCATATTTTCCCACTCTTCATTTCGATTACCATTAATTGTTTTTCTTTCTAAGTGTTCTTGTAGCCTTTTTTGGTATAATTGTCTTATACTTTCTTCTTCTAGAAGATATACTTTAAAAACCTCTTCTTTTACTCTTTCTTGAGATTTCGGTTTTTTCCATTTGGCTATTATAAGTATCGTGGCTACCAATAAATAATGGTCTGTATATATGTCACATCCTCTGTATCCTCTGTATCCTCTGTATACTCTTACATCTTGTATTTGATTCCTGAGTCTATCATTAATCATTATGTAATCTATTAAAGATCTTTGGTTTCTAGCGCACCATGTATACTTGTGTATGTCCTTTTTCCTATAGAAAGTAGTCGTGATTTTTTTTAGTTTATTATAGGTAGCAAATTGTCGAAGTTCTTTCTTCCCCGTTTCTATTTATTACATTTTCTCCAAACATACCTACTATTCCTGGGATTGGGAGACTACCAACTCTGGCGTTTAAGGCACCTGCTAAGATGATACTTTCTGTGTTTTTAATACCATTTATTTCTTGTTGTAATTTATCATAGAAAATAACAGTGTCTTCAATTTTCCCTTCTTCTGGTGCATACACTCCTACAATGTTTAAGTAATTCCGATCTATTTTCAACCTTACTGTTATTATTCTCTCATCCACATATTTGTAGCTTATTATGTTTGATCTCCATTTGCTATTAATTAGTATAGCTATACCACTGCAAGCTCTTCTATCTTGAGGCACTCCACTGTATATTAGTAAATAATTACCAATATCTTTTGTTCCTTTCAACTTCTTTTTTGTTTCAGTAAGTATTGCTATATCAATATTTTGATTATTTAGTTCTCTGATTAGTTCTTCTTCTTTTGTGTTTAGTCCTCTGACATTCCAAGTTCCCACTTTAATCCGATCCTTTATACCAAATCGTTTGTCCTTAATTCTACGCTGAGGTCGTCTTTGGTTAAGTCCGTCCGAGTTTCCATTGTGAAGAATACGAGTAATATGTTTTCCTCTGATCGCGGTACCAACGCTATGCAGAGTAGACCATTGGTGGGGCTGCCACCTCAAAGCTTTAGGTCCAGCTTCTGGATGTACTAACCCCATCTAGAGGGTTGCCACTTCCGCCAGATCCGCCGTGATGAAGGACTCCTTCTGCGCCGAATCTGCCGTTGAGGTCTTCACCGTAACCCTGGCTAGGGGCCCTTACAGAGTACTATCAGTCGGAGCCAACTGAACCCTGGTTTTTTTACGAGGTTCTTACTCCTCCCCCTCCTCCTTTCTCATCCGGGCTTGGGACCGGCCATGGCGGAGTTTTTGCGAACATATTTATTTATTTATTCACGAATGAGTGTTGTTCTTATTTTCCGCAATGGAAAATGGTTATTCTGGATTAGCAGTGTTGCTCAGAAAGCTAATCTAACTCCGTTCTCTCTGACGTCATATACAATGGTCGCATGAGCGATACGCTGATATCGTGATTACTAGAGACCGGATTATATGCATATGCATTTGCTTATTTAGACCTTTTTCAACTGTTATTTGCATATTTTCGCGCTATATTTACAACATTTTAAAAATCTATGTTGTTCCAGAATGAACATTTCGAGGCCATCAAAGGTGTAGTAAACGGTTTCGATAGTGCAGAGGCTTTGGCAGTTTGTCAGTGCAAGGAAGCATTTAACGATTCCAGTATTAAGAAAAAACATTGCTGTGATTAGCACTCTTTATTTTCCATATACGTGTAACTGTTAGAAAGCTTGAAACTCAAGGTTTAGCGTTGATTGATTCTATTCAATTAATGGATAAAATCCGTCAACTGGACTCTTTATTCCCGAAGGTATTCCCAAGCAAGCTTAAGGAAAATTTTGAATACATTTTGGAGGATAACCCAGGCTTTCAACCTTTGTGTCGAATTTTATAAATGGGAAGGGCGAGCTTTTGCCAGAAATAATAAGTGTCAAAATAGAACCCAAATTCAGATACTGCCAAGTTGCTTAAGTTGACGTTGAACGGTCCTTTTCTGTTTTTTTTTAATATTTTGAGCGATCGAAGACACAACCTTACTACCGAACATTTGGAAAAGTGCCTCATAGTTTCTGTTTACAATAGTAGCAAAATGTAGAATATTTTAATTTGCGATCAATACTTTTGCCTTCCATCCATCCATAATAATTCTGCCCGAGGATAGGTCTTTCACTGCAATCATAGCATTTTCATGCTATGTTTTGCAGCTTTAGTAAGGAATTATAGGTGTGGTAGCTTCCCGTTGCTTTTCACACCGGTGAAGGGTGATGATGATAATGATTCCGATTGAGGATCTTTCCACTTTTCAGCGGTTGCCCTTTTACCAGCCGGCTGCTGGCCCTTCACATCCACATGTGTCAATCACAGAGGTAGATGATCAACAGCCAGTGTAGGGGTGACATGTGGTTAGCATGTCGAGTCCCCCAGCCGTTATAGCTGGTTCCTCAACCTGGAGCCGCTACTTATTGTAGCTACCCAATTGCCTCACGATGCTGGGTGGGCACCGGTCCCATACTGGCCGAAATACCATGAGAAAATTTCTTCCCCCATGGAGACTCGAACCAGCGCAAGTCCCGTAGCTCTGTGCCAAGGCTTCCTACCTTAACCGCTCGGCTACGGCGCGGGACCTGATAATGATAAAGATGATAATTATGGCCGGATGATTTTCGATGACCATTGGGCCCTAAGCTTCCTGACATTTGTCTTACAGGTGAGTAAAAAACCGAAAAACCCTCACCCAGGAGCCTGTCCCAACCGGGAATCGAACACGGGCCCACTGGGTGACAAGGCAGCCCGCTACCTCGAGAACACAGCGGTGGACACTTTTGCCTTATCAGTGATGAGTGATATATTAATAAATACATAATAAAATACTAATTATGTGTTAATTTATAAATAAAATATGTAATAAAGTAATTATTATGTTCCTTTATTATTCGGTATTGCATATATTAAAATTTTTCATGCATATTTGCATGATTATTTCGAGCTTTTTATGTTGCATATAGTCCGTTCTCTAGTGATTACGAAGGAAAGTTGTTCCATCTGTAATCATCGTACGGGAAATTATTCTGTAAAAGATGACGTCATTCCTTCTTTCCAAGTTTCTTTTTTTTTTTTCTCTCTCTTTCTTTTTTCTTCTTTTGTTTCGGTCTGTCTTTTGGATATAATTCTCGGACTGTTCTAATGATTTGTATTTATCCTTATGAGCATTTCACTTTTTTTTCTAGTTTTTATATTCTTAAGTCCATTTTTTGCATTGCCTCGCATCTTCGTTTTTTAATCTGATCTAGTTGTAGCTACTATGTCTGGTAATGCATTCAATTCGATTGTATTCAATAATTTGTTGCGTCTTTTTTGTCTCTGCCCGAGTTTCAACACCATATTTCATATCTGTTCTTATTTTGGTTTTATAACTTTTAATTTTATTTTCAGTATTAAAATACTTATTCTTCCAAATGAAAGCAGTTCGATATTCTGGTGGTTTCAGATACTTGGTCTCTTACTTCACTTGTTACTTTCCGATGACTAGTAACGTTTACTCTCAATTATTTAAAACAAAACACGTGATCTGTTCAAAAGTTGTGCCATTGATTTCCAATTTACATCTTATTGAACCATTAGATATGATCATTAATTGTGTCTTATTAATTAATGTTGCATTTGTGAAAATTTTGAAAATATTATTTTCTTATATTTACTAATTTATATGAGAATACCAGTGTCTTAGGCAGTGAATGTACAATAGCTCCATGGCGTACATCAAGGAACTGTCACAGGTTTCTTACGTAAAAATACTGACTGTCAACCCCGTCCCTTAACAATGAACGTTTGCGGATAGAGTTGTATTCCATCGTATAATCATATAAAATACATAAAGTCAAACATAAAAAGGTATTTACATTTTGAAAAGATGAAATAATTCTTGAAAAGATTTGTACTTTATACATTGTAGCAGTTAAAAAAAATGCATCTGTCAAGTTCTGGTAATACAAGTAGGAATACAGTGTTGTTGTCTGCTCAAGTCTCTTGAGTAGAGAGACGTAAACATGATTTATTACATGGATGGTTTGTTGTAGGACTTACGGTATATAGGATAAAAAAAATAAAAAAATAACTTTCAAAGTAAAGTACAATCTTATTTAGTTGCTATAATTATTAAATTAATTAATTTTCAGATTATTGATGACATGGCAATTCACATGTAGAATATAATTTATTTCATTGTTGTATATATATATATATATATATATATATATATATATATATATATGTTTGTATACAGATTTTTAATGTTTACACATCTTTCTGTGCCTAAAGTTTTATTTTTCTTCTCCACTCATCTCTATCCATCCAATCCATGTCCTCCAGTCCTCTTGTTCTCAATCCCGTTCTTATTTCTTGCATCCACGAGTTTCGCGGTCTTACTTTCCTTCTTTTTCCAGGTGGACACTTTCCAATGTTTTCCTGAATAACCTTTCTACTTGCCTTCGTTGTACGTGCCCATACTAATTAATTGCTTATATCTTATATAATCTTCTATTGAATATCTAATATTCATTTTTTCTCGTATGACAGTATTTCTTATTTTTCTAATTTTGAACATCATGCTGTTCTCCCCAAGAAATTCATTTCCATCGACATAGGTTTTGTTCTTTTGTTGAATTTCCAAACTTCAGCTCCATATGTGACGGTACTTCTCACTATTGAATTATATATTTGTAACTTATTTTTGCTGGATATGTCTGTTCTATAAGACTCCATTTATCATTGTTGTTATTGCTCTATCTTATGTATTATGTTCTTAATATCACTTTCTTGTTTGTCCTTTTACTCCCAGATACTCAAATTATTCTCATCCTCTAATATACCCCCTTTTGATCTTCTAATACAGAGTGCCCAAAAAGCAACTATCTATTTTGCGGAAAACGTACATGTGGATTGTTTTTGTTACAGGTACAGTGAAGATACATCATAATGTTTACAATAAACGAAAGAATAGCACATGTTCAATATCGTTTAAATGGCAAACTCTATGATGAAATCCAGAGTCTGTTTCCTACGAGGATTGTAAACGGGTTCTGTAGCTGATGAGGGCCTCTCTGGACGATCACCGGTCAGTCCACAATTTGTACAGAGTGGGAGGGAAGCTATCGGACGAAGTCCAAGAGCATCCACAAGCTAGAGGATGAAGACTGTGCGGCACGAGCAGCCATGTGTCATGAACTGTTGGATGCTGTAGACCAGGAGAACCTCATGAATCATGTTCTCTTCAGTGACAAAGCGACATTTCATGTCTCTGGCGTTGTCAACAGACACAATTGCCGGATCTGGGCAATCCTTGTGAAACCGCCACTGAAACAGCCTCTGGACTTCATCATAGGGTTTCAATATAACGATATCGAACAAGTGCGATTTTTTCGTTCATTGTAAACATTATGACGTATCTTCACTGCACCTGTAACAAAAATAATCCACATGTACGTTTTCCGCAAAATGGGTAGTTACTTTATGGGCACCCTTTATTATATACACGCACGCACGCACGCACGCACTTACTCACTCACTCACTCACTCACTCACTCACTCGCATGCACACGCACTGTAAAAGCTCCTTATTCGCGGTTCCCCTATTCGCGTTTTCATTCTTCGCTTTATTAACGCATCAGCAACTTTAAAATTAACCTTATTGTCATTAAGCCTAAAGTTCGGTGTTAAAAGTACCGCGCTGTATTTCACGTGCCGCTATGTCCGTTGATAAATGCCGCCCTTCTAGGATCCGACTTTATTGTTGCAAGTTGTCATTCGTTACAATAATTTTGATTGAATAACACACGTCTCTTCTGCTGTATTGCCTGCCAATTTATAATGTCGAGTAAAAGGAAAATTGTTCAGAATCTCTCATTAATTGATTTTATTTTGATAATTTGTATTTTATTTTGGAACCTTGGAACGTACCCTCTATATGTACCCATACTTATTACCGTTTCATATTCGCGGTTTCTATATTCGCAGCATATTTGCGTAACATATCCTCCGCGAATAAGGAACTTTTACTGTATGTGTATATACATAGGGGCAAAATATATATTTTTCATGGTCATTTTCGGTGTCTACTAGGTATTATCGAAGAAAATGTATATTTTTTAAAAATATTTTAATGTTAACAATCTTAGTAGTTTCATTCTTTCAGAATTCATTAATAATGTAAATGAAAAATGTTCAAAATAGATAGGCCTACTCGTAATGATTTTGAGAATGTTGATTTCTTGAACAACATGAAGGGCACATACTTACTAGTATCCCTAAAAAGTATGTTGGAGCCTTGGAGAATCTCTAGAAGTGGATAGTGAATTGGATTTTGAGAAAAGACAGAATAAGTTTATCTCTTTTATACGATATCTTTGTGTTTTAAAACACAAGAACAGATAATAGTGTTATTATAGCAGCTAAAGATGTGAACATCCAAAAACAGCTTTCCATTAATAAACGAGAGCCAGTTTTGACGTCATGACCGGTAGCTCTAAGTAAACCCTCAATTACGTATCTTGCAATCCTGATGACGACAGATTTTAATCATATTGTTTGTGAAGTCATTTTTCCTAATTTTTAATTAATCTCCTGTAACCAGGCTTTCTTCTCTTTATTTATAAGGAGCTTGCAGATACTCGTTTGTGTTTATAATGATCCACAGTTGGACTCATGATCCACCTATATGGCTTACAATAGGAATAAATAATAATAATAATAATAATATAATAATAATAATAATAGTAATTAGTAAAAATAATAATAGTAATATTAATAATAACAATAGTAATAATAATAGTAATAATAATAGTAATAATAATAGTAATAGTAATAATAATAATAGATACTAGTAATAATAATAATACTAATACTAATAATAATAATAATAATAGTAATAGTAATTAATAATAATAATAGTAATAATAATAATAATAATAATAATATAGTATACTAATAATAATAATAGTAGTACTAATAATAATAATAGTAATACTAATAATAATAATAGTAATACTAATAATAATAATAGTAATAATAATATAATAGTAATACTAATAATAATAATACTAATATAATATAATAATAGTAATAATATATAATAATAATAGTTAATAATACTAATAATAATAATTAATAATAATAATAATAATAATAATAATAATATAATAATAATTTTATCTGATTTTAAATTTAAATTACGTAAATGACGTAATTTTATTCATTTATTGTAATTACCATCTTTTTATCTAATTAAGTTAATCAGTCTATATAGTTCTAGTTTATTTTTGTATCTCCCATCTGAAAAATAGTGGAATTTACCTTCATCTATCCATTACTTTTCTCAGAAGTCTTTGTAATTATTTCTTTGTTTAAGAGCAGGTTATAGCATTTATTCATGTTTCTTGTACTAGCAAAACATTTCATACATGTAACTCTACTTTTGTACTGTACGTTGTTTAAAATAAGTCGCTCAAAATTTTCCCAGACTTTTACATCACTGTTTTCTGCAGCTCAATTACTATTATGAGAGTTTATTTTTTCTTTTGTTTTTTTTCACGCGTAGATAGAGTCAATTCTTATCTCTTGTATTGGGATTTTGGAATGCGTGCTATTATGCATACAGAGACTCTTGGCGGAGATACTTTATGGACAGTGTTCTGAAGGGCCAATCATAGATTTATACCAATCCCAACTCCTTTCAAAAAGTTAAACTGAAAATATACATAACTATTATTCTACCGGTTATATTATATGGTTGCGAAACGTGGACTCTTACTTTAAGGGAGGAAAATGAGATAACGAGTATTTGAGAATGAAGTTCTTAGGAACATATTTGGACCAAAGATAGATGAATGGACAGGTGGATGGAGAAGACTACATAACAGTGAACTACATGGACTTTATATGTAGCCAAATATAATAAGAACAGTTAAGTCTCGTAGACTGCGATGAGCAGGACATGTGGCACGAATGGGAACGAAGACGCGCTTGGAAGCTTCTTGTAGGAAAACGCCCAGTTGGTAGACCAAGAATGAGGTAGGAGAATAAAATTAACTATGATTTGAGGGAATTCGATTATACAAAGGATGATTGAAAAACAGGTTAAGGAGGTATAGAGAGCTTATGTCCAGGCGGCCATGAACCTACGGGTTCGATAGTGCCAGTGAGTTAGTTAGCTAGTTTCTATGTTTATTGAAAACAGGTTTGGTGTCTACCATCCAATTTATTTTACACTGAATGATCGAGCGTGCTCTCTCAACTAACTTAGATATCTCAGACACAACTTTTATATAATTAAACAATCTATTTTTTCTTCTGCTGTAAGATAGATATCGAGATACGTTAAGACCTAAATATTCTCCAACACCATTTAATTATCATAATGATCCATATCTCATTCGTCTTGTTCGCTATGAATACATGTGTGAGTGATATACCTTGTCTTAAATGTTCCTGTTGTCTTGGTTTAGCGATTTTGTACTAAACACTCATCCGTGAAGGTCTTGTACGTAGGCCTATTTGTATTCTTCAAAATGTGTATGATCCCTGCAAGTCCAGGAGGCATGGGACATCTACAAGGGGAGATGAAAACAAAGAAAAAGAAAGAAATATAAAAAATGTCAATCTATTTTTTCTCTCAGAAGGAAATGTCTCATACTGTTTTCCTTCTATTTTACCTACGTATGGCATTACTAAAATTTTCCGTTAATTTGGTCACTGATGGCAAATTACTCTCTTGAATTTAAATGTATATTGATAAATTAAGGAGGAGAAGTCAAATAATTATAATTGTTTGTGGGTTCAGGCGACGTATGATTTTTTTAATAATGACATTTTCTCGAAAATTGAAAACATTCTAAATGTTCTCAGGGGAATATAAGTGATGTATTTGACCTCCTACGTTCTTTAGTTATTTTCTGGTTCATTTGAAAAGTTGATTATAACTTTTAACCAGTACCAGAAAAAAATCTCCATTACAGTTAGGTGATCCATTCATAGTAATTCCGTCCGAGGGCTGGTCTTTCACTGTAATCATAGCATTTTCATGCTATGCTTTGCAGCTCTACTAGGAAATTACGAGTGGTAGCTTCCCGTTGCTTTCCACACCGGTGAAGGATGATGATGATAATGATAAAAATGATGATGATGATGATGGTCGGATGATTTTTCGGGGATTGTTGGGCCCTAAGCTTCCTGACATTTGTCTTACAGGCGAGGAAAAACCCCGAAAAAAACCTCACCCAGAAGCCTATCCTATCCGGGAATCTAACCCCGGGCCCGCTTCTGCAAGGCAGCACGCTACCTCGAGACCACAGCGGTGGACAGTTAGGTGATAATTGTAGGTAATACATCAATTGCTATCAGAAGTGAAAATGAGCAAGTATGGGCAGTTACTCTATGATTAGCTTACTTAATCATTATACATGAGATATCCTGCCAACAGGCAGAGGGCTTTAGCTCTTAAGGGATATTACAGAGCTAAATTCTAAATACTATACCTATCTAGGAGACTAACTCATGCCCCAAATGGAAGTCAGTGACCAATCACGTTTCAATTAATTTTGTTTTACAACCAATCACAGTCATTTTTCGCCTCGCTCTTTATCAATTTCTCTGTATCAACTCCCGTTTTTGTGATTAAGAAAGTTCCTACTTTTTAATATTCTGAACAGGTCTAAGCATTATTTTTCTCCAACAAACACATTGAATATAGCAAATAATGAACAGTTCCTTGCTTTTACTGAGTTGTTTACTAGAAAAATAAATTAATAAGCTATAATGTTAATTATACTATACAGTTTGATGTGTTTCATTATTTCTCCACTAGGGTGCATTCTTATAATATTGCGATCCTATCTGGCTATAAATAATATGATCAAGTTACTGTGAATAAACATAACCTCATATTTCTGATTTATTTTCAAACATCGCCGTCTACATTAAATACCGTATATAAATATTTTACGATACCGATAACTATATTTAAATAATTATTTTTGAGTAAACAGCTTAATTGTATTCGTTAAATAGTTCTAACAAATGCCACTCTTGATTTATAAATCCTCTAGATAGATTCACGATTCACGAGGTGACTCGTGAATTTATCGATAGTTTGGAAATCACTCGTGATATGACTTATTACTTACTTTTACTTTTGAGGGCCTCTCCACTTTTCAGCGGTTACCCTGTATTCCAATTCGCCATTCTTGCCGATCACGCCATTCATCCTCCTCCAGACCTCGGTCGTTCATCAATCTATGGATCTCTCCTCTCCAAGTTGTTCTTGGCCTGCCCCGTTTCCTTCTACCAGAAGGTGACCATTCCAAAAGAGTTTTGGGCCACCTATCATCCTCCATTCTCCTGACATGGCCATACCACTGAAGAGCTCGTCTTTCGATCCTTTCCACCACTGTCTCCTCCATATCCATCATCTGCCTCACTTCTTCATTTCTTCTTCTTTCCAACCTGGACACCCTGGCACTGCGTCTTATTCCATCCGTATCCACTGCCAAGATCTTAGTTCTTTGTCCCTCTACCAAAGTCCATCCCTCAGCACCATAAGTCATTATGCTTTCCGCAACAGACTTCAAAATCCTCTTCGTCGTGTGGTTTTGACATGGTCCTACTCCACAGTACTCCATTCAACATTTTTGTGGCTCTTCGTGCTTGTACTAACCTGCTATCTACTTCAGCTTTACAACTCCCTGATTCATCAGTAAGTGATCCCAAATATTTAAATTTTTTAACAGCTCTAATAATTCCTTGGGATAGGGATATATCTCGTCCACTTCCTCCTACTACAAGATATTCAGTTTTTTCCATGTTTACTCTTAATCTTCCTATTTCAAAAGCATTTAGAAGTTTTCTCATCATGTATTTCACATCCTCACGACTCTGAGCTATCAACGCTTGATCGTCTGCAAATAATAAGGAATGTATTGTGCCACCTTGGACTGCTACTCCCATGCCTCCACAATATCGATTCCACTGCTCCAATATATGCTGGATGTATATTTTGAACAGAGTAGGGGACATACTACAGCCCTGTCGCAGGCCTTTAGTAGTTCTGAATGGAGAGGATATCATCTTACCCACTTTAACCGAAGCCTGACACTGCTGGTACAACCGTCGGGTGACATGACTTATGATAATTTAAAACAATGTACTATATTCCAAAAACCATTAGGTTAAACTAGTTCAATTATAAGTACTTCATTTTGCATTTTGAATGTAGTTTTCATATAAATCATAAATAAAAACATTTACGTTATTTTTGTTCATTTTTTCAAAGTCAGAGAACGAATAGTATTACTTACTGTTTTCACCATACAAGGATTTTTTTTAAACCTACTAGGTAATACCCGGCGTGCGCTGCTACACCTAAATAAATAAAAATTGTGCTTTTATGTTTAGTTGAACAAGTGATGGGAAAAATAATTATAAATTTATATTTTTTAGATACCCCGTGCTGATTGCCCGGTGTTGTCCGGTAATCTACTTATCCCGATCTTCTTGACATAAATGAGCTGAAAGACAAAAATTAATGTGTTTTATGTTTAGTTAAATAAGTAAAGGGAAACATTTAGTCCTATATCGTAATTATTTTTAGATACTCCGTGTTGTTTACCCGGCGTTGTCCGGGAATCTACTCATCCCGATCTTCTTGGCATAAATGAGCTAAAAGACAAACTTCGTTATTGTCAGTTATCCGCCATGTGCTGCTATGGTCTGGGGGTCCGTCAGGCCCCAGCTGTGCTCACAACAGCAACAGGGCGCGTCCCCGGGTGGCGGATAGGGGAACGGTCGGTGGTTTGCTTGCATTCCTCCCGGCTAGGTCCAGACCGGACCCGCGGGCCATTTGTGGGGTTGTCAGAACTCGAGCGACCTGATGTACTATATAGCTCGTGCTGCGCCCACTCCAGCAGCAAAACCCGTCCCCTCGGTGGCGTAGTGGGGAAAAGGTCGGTGGATCTGCTAGTCAGTCCTCCCTTCCAAGTCCGATGAACTCGCGGACCATGAGTGGGGTCAGCAGGAAAATTTGTGCGATAGGGGCCTGCTGTCAAGCCTGAACTATCCCGGCCCACAGCGGGGGCCTGTGCCGCTGTTGGCGTGGCGGTGGGAGAGTGGGGGATCTGGCGCTCTTTCTCTCTTGGTTCATTGAACCTGAGACCATCTGTGGGGGCACCATGGGAGATGAGCACCCTGGATGCCTACATTGCTCAGTGGGCTGCCTCACAGCAGCTACACGACTAGGCTTAGTCATGCGAACGGGCTGGATGGGACAATACCGGGCGTAATGCTGGGAATTACCACCAGGTCAATAAGCTCGGGAAAGGAGGAAGTGCGGTCTTTTGGGTCGGAGACTTAGCGCCGACTCTGGAACCGAGTGACCCAAGGACAATCTGTGAGGTCGTCAGGAGTTGAGAGACCTGACGTACTAATGCTCAGGCTGGACCCACTTCAGCAACCAAACACGTCCCCAGCTGGTGCACTGGGGGAAAAGACCGGTGGATCTGCTAGACAGTCCTCCCGGTTAAGTCCAAGGGATTCGTGAACCATTAGTGGGGTAGGCAAGAGTTGAGCGCCTTGTCGTACTAGTTGCTCATCTGTTGGAGCTTGCGAGCTCCGTGCTGGCCCACAACAGCTGCAGAAGGCGTCCCTGGGGGCACACCAGGGCTCGGCTCGGACCAGTCCAGAGGGGAGCTACTGTACTGGTTCCTGGCTCGGCCTACGGGCCCGTCGACAAACTGCGGGGTCGCCAGGAGATTAGCACCTGGATGTACTAAAAGTCTCACACTGTTGGGCTTGTAGCCCTAGCCGGTCTCACAACGGCTGCAGGACACGTCCCTGGAGGCAGAACAGGGGAATGGTCGGTGGATCTGCGACAGCAGTCCTCCCGGCTAGGCTCATGGAGCCCGTGGACCAACTGTGGGGTCGTCAGGATTGAGCGACCTGATGTACTATGTAGCTCAGCAATTCCCAGAACTGCAAACTCCAACACCCTCTCCCTGGGGTGTTGGTTTAAGGACCGTGAACTTGAACGTGGACGTGAACATAGGATAGGGAGGACTAGAACTAGGACTTGGGAGTATGGTCATGACGACCGAGGTATCCCAAGGGGTGGCGGATGGGCCTAGATGATGCTGCTATGGTTTCACAGGAATCTACGTACTTGTCTCCATCTTCTTGGCATCAATGAAAGACAAAAATGGTTATTGTGAGTTATCCGCAGGAGATAAAACATATGCTGTCGCGGACTTTTTTATAGTCTTTTGAGATACTCAATTCTGTGTATATTATTTTGTGTATTTGTTATGGTTTAGGCAGCGTAAGCCATTTAAAAGTCCATAGAGCTACTTTTTTCACGTTTTCCGTTACAAAGGGCGATTTTTAAGGGTGTAGGAGTTGAGTATCACAACTCTCATATAGCCTATGTTCATCCCGGGAATCTCTTGAACATTTTGCAAAAAGCCCGATCACAATCGGATCAACGGCATGGCGCGCATAAAGAACTAACAAACAAACATTTAAACCATTAACTTTTATAAGATTCATGATGTGTTCCGTTGAGGTTTACTCAAAATTAATATAAAATTATGGAATATTCACCTGAAAGGTCCGTCTCCTCAACTTAATTAATCATTTAACTGTAGCGCTTTCGGGACTTGTCCCATCATCGGCAGGATTCAAAACTGGTGTTTCACTGAAGATCTGGTAGAGGGGGTTGCATGCATTGGGTTAGTTTTCGTTTATCAGGCTGTCGTTGTGAGCTGCTTTCATGATTTCCATCTCTTCGAGTACGTTTATCTTCGCTGGATTATTTCTCTGTGCATTACTGTTAGGGTGTTTTCAATATTTAACATGCGATGTCCTTCATGGATAACGTGTTTTGCATAGCTTGATTTCCCTTCTCTGCGTGAATGAAGTCTCGAAAATGTTCTTTGAATCTGATGTTAAAACTCCTGTTTGTCCTTCCTATATAAAATTTTTGCAGTCCTTACATGTCAGTTTTATAAACTCCTTTGCTGTTGAAAATGTTATTTTCTTCAATGTTATTGTTTATTATGTTGTGTTTATTTGTTATGGTTCTGTATGCTATTTTTACGTCTTTATCGGCTTTCTTTAGTGCATTGGCTAATTTTGTCGTTTCTTTTCTGTGTGTATGTAAGTGTTATCCATGTTTTCTTGTTGTTGTCGTCAGATTCTTTTTCTAGTTTAGTTATGTTGGTTATGTAGTTCTTCCTTTTTTGTTTTTTTACGAGCTTATCTATGAATTCTTCATTATAGCCATTGGTTTTTGCCATATGGCATATAATACAGGGTGGACCGCTCGAATGGACCTAATTTCAATTGCTTGTTACTGGCAAACGGTTGAAGATAGAAACTTAAAACAACGTTCATAGTACAGAAAAACTCACCAAGTTTCGAATCCTGTCGGTAGATGGCACAAAGATACGTTTCTCGTTCTTAGATTTAATTGTTTGTGAAAATGGCGACTCCGCAGATGAAAGCGCAAGCTGTTTTGTGGTATGCGGAGTTTAAATCAATCATTAGAGTTCAAAGGGAGTTCCGGCGTGTGTTTAAACCGTGATGCTCCAACTGCTAGAAGCATAAAGAAGTGGCGTGATACATTATTAGCTACAGGATCTGTGTTGAAGAAGCCATGGTGGTGGTCGCAGAGCATCCGATGAAATGGTAGCAATGTTCAAGCCGCATTTGAGCGAAGCCCCCGGAATTCATTAAGAAGAGCTTCGCGGGAACTTCAAATACCAAAATCGACATTACAACGGATTGTCCACAAACGCCTCAAACTGCACGCATATAAAGTGCAGTTAGTGCAACGTCTGGAGCCGAATGACATGCCGAAACGAGTGGAATTCGCCAATACGATGCTGGACCGTCTCGGCGCTGATCCTGACTTCATGACCAAGATTTTCTTCTCGGATGAAGCCACTTTCCATTTGTCAGGCAAGGTAAACCGGCATAATGTGCGGATCTGGGGATCGGAGAATCCTCACGCTATTCAAGAGCATGTTCGTGAAGATGAATGTTTGGTGCAGTTTGTCACATAATAAGGTCATTGGACCGTTTTTCTTCGCCGAGAAAACTGTTCGTGGTACCACATATCTTGACATGCTGGAGCAGTTCTTCTTTCCACAAATTGAACAACTGCAGCCTAACATCGTTTTCCAGCAAGATGGTTGCTCCTCCCCACTGGTCCAATGAAGTTCGTACGACTTTGGACAACATTTTCCTGGCCGTTGGATTGGTAGGGGAGGACCAATCGCGTGGCCCCCGAGATCTCCCGATTTAACACCACTGGATTTCTTTCTCTGGGGCTATGTCAAAGATAAAGTTTACACCACCCCAGTCAAGACCTTCGTGATCTGTCGTGAGCGCATCATAGAGGCTATTGAGAACATTCCAGAAGACATACTCCAACGTACTTGGCAAGAAATTGTTCATCGCTTTGATAATCGTCACAGTGACTGCTGGGGCTCATATAGAGATGTGGTGATCTGGATATCAAAACTTGGTGAGTTTTTCTGTAATATGAACGTTGTTTTAAGTTTCTATCTTCAACCGTTTGCCAGTAACAAGCAATTGAAATTAGGTCCATTCGAGCGGTCCACCCTGTATACAAGAAATAATAAATTATAAAACGTGTAAAAATGAAATGATTCAACGTATACACATATAGCTCTTTTTCGGTATAAACATAGTAATAATAATAATAATAATAATAATAATAATAATAATAATAATAATAATACTATATAATTAGATAGCTACCACCAATTAATACATGTAGGCATATAATATTATAACGCGTCATAATGACGACGTTCGAATTGTCGCGGGGGAGGCGAGAATAATGTCGCATTGTTAGAAATAGTTTCGTGAGTCGCTGACTCGGAAGTCGAAAGACCCGCGCAGACCAATGAAATGTCTGGGCCCTTGTTCAAGAGATCTCTACGCACCTTTAGTTCCCCTTTCGGAAAAGATCGATGGCTAGAAACTTCCATGTTTGGAAGTGTCTCGACCATAGCCTAAGAACTTACTCCCCGCCTATATAATCTGTGGCGAAGACGGAAGCAAGTCAGTTGTGCTCTTGACAGCGATAAGTGAGGGGAGAGAAGATAGAGAACAAATTGTAGTGAGTGTACTCATCAGAGGATGTAAATATAATTCTGTACGAAATAAACTTTAAATCAAGATTATTAGTGCAAATGAGAGTGAACTGTTATTGAAGTTTGTAGAAAAAAATAAAGTTATAGTGAGATATTACACGATAACCTCTGTAATTATTTACAACATAAACTACGTGACGATGAACCGCTGCCAACTACTGACAACATAATGTGTAAGCATCAAGATCACTCAGTTAGTGGACATGTAAAATGTACCTACGGGTATAAAAGCCAGAGGTTAACTAAGGAAAATAAAAAATATCCTAAGTTTTAAAAAGACAAAAATAAAAAATAATTTAATTAGTTATTTTATCCAACTACTGCCATTAATACGAAGACTATTTTGTAAGCGAGTTCAAGTCATATATCACTTGCAATATTTAACTTATTCTGTGAAGGAGAACATACATAATAAATTTTAGTCTCTCTGGTGCGGTTGAAAGCGTCACAAAAATCCCTACATACAAGGAGAAATTACAAAATGATATTGCAAGGGTTATAAAGGTAACTTTTTCTACACTGCTTCTCTTCCTTCTACATCACGTTCTTCTGTGTGTTTTTCTCTCTCCAACCATATAAACCAGCAGTTGTGAGAAATTTTTTCTTAAAAGTCTTTTCGTTGTTTTTTATTTGTAGACTCTTGTGTTGTCTGCTAGCACTCAAAGTAATGCGAAATTTGTATTCCACAGTTGCTTCTCGCTATGGATTTAATGCTCAAATAATATTCTCACTTCTGAGGCATTCTTCACAATGTTAAAACTAATGGTATCGTGCCTCTGATATATTATAGTTTTCCTTCGGAATTATACATATTTTTACACCAATTCTTTATGAAATTTTTCAAAACATATAAAAATAACCCTGTTAACATATAGAGTTTCTTCTCCGAGCACTGCGATCTGAAATATAATAATAATAATAATAATAATAATAATAATAATAATAATAATAATAATAATAATAATAATAATAATAATAATAATAGGAATAATAATAATAATAATAATAATAATATTTTTAGGAATATTCCACAATACAGTGTTTCTCCTTCAACAAAAAGTCGTTTGTCGCCAGAGGTTCCTGTCTAAAGCATCTTCTTCCCTCAAATCTCTAGCTTCCATACTTCTCTTCACTCCATCCATCCATCGTTCTCCAGGCCTGCCTCTTCCACTTCTTCCATTTGCTTACCAATTAAGGATTTTCTTTAGTATTCTCTCTTCTTCCATTCTTATGGGGGTCCATACCATTTCAAACGTTTTTCTTCTATTTTTTAACTTGCAAAATTTCCCTTAATAATAATAATGATAATAGTAGTTTCATTTTATATCTGGCAGAGTTAAGGCCTTAAGGTCTTGTCTATCACTCAACCGGATTAAAAAAAATACAAAGATGATTCTTACATTAGTTACAAAACAAATAAATATTGTACAATATAATTAATATTTACAAAATATTTTGAATTTAATTAGTTTTAGCAAATGAAATATAAAATATACAAGATAAAAAAATAGAAAAAATAATTATTGACATAGAATACATTTAACTCCAGAGAAAATCAATTATTTCACAACATGTAACTGTCTAAGCTAGAATGAAAGTCTACTCTACGGTGTTACGTAATTGTAGGTCGTCTTCAAGGCCCGACCTACCAGGTTCTACTCCCATGAACCATAACGTAATTTTTAGCTTTGGCTCTTGAAAGCGAGGGAGGACTCCAATGCTCCCATCGGCCTCATATCCCCTTTTAATCCTCAGGCTCATAGTCATGAGCAGCACCCTGTTGCACTCCACTAGATCCCCACATCCACATATTTTCAAATCCGTGGATTGCCAAGCCAAACAAACTAATTTTTTACTCAGCATGCGCTGAGGTGAAGGGTGATAAAAATGATGGACGAATGAGAAATTAAGTGACTTGAAGGGAAGGGAAGAGTGAATGAAGAATGTTGATGGAATGAAATTGGAGAGAAGGAAAGGGGGAACACCGAGTAGAACCCGGAACATCCCGGTATGGCCCTCCATCAATACCCCTTTATAACCGCCATGATTCGAACCTGGGATCCCAGTCGAGGTAGCCGCGAGCGCTAGCCACACGTCTACCGAGACGACTAATATGTAAAATTGTAGACTTTTTTGTGTTAGTTCTTTTCAGCTGTTACTTATATTTCGTTATTATTGCTGTCTCGTCCATGTAGTGGCTGTATTTACAGTCTTAAAAAGTTTAAAGCAGCGTACCCTTCACATTGGTTCTGGGTATATCATCCAACAAGAACCAAAATGAATACTAGAAACTGTTTTTGGAGTTCAGTTTGCAAAGAATAACGGTTATTCTATGCCACCCTACCACCAGTGAATATTAGATCGAAGAACAAGTGACTTTTAGCGTCGAGTTGGTCAGTGTGATAACACATGTTCCCGCTAGAGACAGTTGCCAACATGTTTACATATGAGGGAATTCTATCCCAAAAGTCCACCTACATTAGAGGGCAAGTTAGGGTGAGAAAATGGAAAGTTAGTGTTAGTTTGGGCAAGTTAGGTGAGAAAATGGTCGAGCTACTACAACAGATTTGTTTAGCGTTCACTTGTTTGTTAACGGGTTTTTATGATAAATTGGCTACACTGTCTGAGAAAATGACTAACATTTTACATTGAAAATATACTGATGTTGGGTTACTTTGAACTTACATGTTATTTTATGAACTTTTTATATTGTGTAATCATTAGGGTAAATTAAAATAATACTAGTCAATACCCGGTGTGCCCTGCTACACATAAATGAATTAAATGTGTTTTTATATTTAGTTGAATAAGTAAAAAAAAAAATATAAATTATATCATAATTATCAGTTTAGCGGTTGTTCGATCGGGTTAGAGGTAAATTGGCAGGTTTACGTGTAATTCGATCGTTTTAGAGATATATTAATCGGTTTAAGTGTACTTTTATCGTTTTAGAGGTAGCTTGATTGGTTACGGGTAGTTCTCGTTTTAGAGGTAGTTTAGTCGGTTTTACTGGTAGTTTTGGTCTTTATAGATGTAGTTTGAATAGCTACTGCTAATTTGTCGTTATAGAGGTAATTTCATTGATTTAGGGATTGTTGGTCGGATCGGTTGGACATTTTAGATTATGTTTCTAGGTTAGGTATGGTATCGGATAGGTCAGGTCAGGTCCGACCAGGTTATGTTCGGTTAGATTAGGACAGAATAGGATAGGTTTGGATATATTAGATTAGGTATATTTGGGTTCAGTTCGGTATGGTTCGGTTCGGTTAGGTCAGGGTTAGGTCCGGGTTAGGATAGTGTTATGTCCGGGTTAGGTCAGGTTTAGTTCCGGTTTAGGTCCGGGTTTGGGTTCTAGTTCGGATTCGGGTTCAGTTTGAGTTCGGGTTCAGTTATGATTTCAGTTTTTCTTTCAGTATTGGTTTCGGGTACTTTTTTATTCGGGTTTTAGTTCGGATTTTGATTTCGGATAGGGTTCGGGTTTGGATTCAGTTTAGGATTAGGTTAGACACGGTTGGGTTAGTTTCGTGTTTGGTTCAGTTTAGGGTTAGTGTAGTCTCAGTGTAGGTTCAGTTTAGGTTCATCTTAGGTTTAGGTTATGTTAGGTTAGGTTCATCTTAGGTTTAGGTTATGTTAGGTTAGGTTCAGTTATGTTCGGTTAGGTTAGTGTAACGTTAGGTTCGGTCAGTATAAGTCATGTTCGGTCAAGTTCAGTATAGGTCAATATAGGTCAGGACATGTCATTTAACTTTTAAATTGGCAAGACACGAATAATTTGTGTCAGTTATTTAAATGTGGCAGACCGCAGTAAGAACGAAATCTACCATAACTGTTATTACTAGGTATATTTTGTCGTTTTTAAAGGTGTAGAAGTTGAATAACATATCTCTCTTATAGCCTATGTTCATCCCGGGAATCTCCTGAACATTTTGCAGAAAAGCCCTTTCACAATCGGATCAAGGTATGGCAGCGCATAAAATACGAACAAACAAACATTTTTATATATTTTATATATTAGATAAAGTATCGTTAAACACAGTACTGTGTCGTCCAAAGCGATGAAACTTTGTGATGAGTTGATAAACTACAGTTCTGACGTCACTAACGTAGTATATTACTTGCACACCAGCATCAAAACAAATATTCTCTCTTCTCGCAATCCGTCTCATCGCTTGGACCCACAATATATACTCTATACCCACATATCTCACAAGGGAATTGTCAGCCATTACATGCCGAATCTACCTTGAAATTTCTCCCAGAGAAGTGTTGCGATGTACAAATGCCGCGTGTCCAAAAAAAATCCAGTGAGGCCCTACATATCTTTAAGAGGTCAGAAAGTAAGTGTGTGGTCCAGAGATTCAAATCCTCTTCCTATAGATTGTGGCCCTTTAAGGCCCGTGTGGGCTGGGGCATGTAAAATTACCTATAAAGAATGAAGTTAAACTAATATAAAGAGAGATACGTTTTCCAACTGATTGTACCTTTTTAAAACTGTAAATAACGAAAAAATAGTAATAACGATTGCATTTATAATCACTTATATACCCTGAAATTATGTTACATGCACCTCCCAACTCTCCATATTTTCGATTTACCCATAGAATCTTCTTTAACGTGAAATGACATAACCACAACTAGGATGCTTTAATTTAATTATCTTTTCTGAAGGGTAAGGTAGAACAATGTACTCGTTAACTCCTTTCATGTCCCTTATTTTTCTCCATTAACTTTTTTTAAAAACTTTTTCTGTATAAACAAGCAGACTTTTTATAAACCAGTGATTTCACACCAGTGTGATCATACATTAGAAGATCTTCAGTAGTAAATACATATTTTTTACCTTTTAGTCATTTAGATTAAATTTATATTAATCTACGAGATAAGATATTTCAATACTTCTATGTACTTAACTCCCACACAACTAGTATTCTTGACATTGTCTTCCCTTTCAGCAACGACAAAAATTAACATATTTAGTTATAATCAAATGTTCTTAATAACTACAAATTAGTTATTAATACTAGGTACACTCTGGCATGTCACACGGGAATAGAATATACTTAAAATATTGTGAAAAGTATCCCCTTAGACAGCGCCTGAGGTTTTAAAGTTTTCATGAAACATCTTTTTACTGTATTATGTCATACATTACTATATATATATTTATAAGAAGAGCTTAGGGCAAGAACATGGTATGCCACATATTGTTCTTTCTGAGATATATGGATTTTAATGTTTCAAAAGATTATAAATACTAATTGGATATTATTGTTGTTAATACATAGTGTGTCTACATGTTTTAACTCATCAATGGCGAAATTACTAATTATTTTATGAATATTTCAATACATTTATTTGTTATCATTGTATTAAATCACATTTCTTAACAGAATTCGGCTTATCACGTTACTGCCCTAAGCCCTTCATTTATATATATATATATATATATCATCATCATCATCACCACTCCAGGGATTAGGCAATTGCCCGTTCCGACTTCATAATGCATCAGCCCAACGTCTTCTAGGTCTTCCAACATCACGTCTTCCTCTTGCTTGATAATTTCTTGCTAACAATGGATATCTCTCCTTACTCATTCCATTCATATGATCAATCCATTTCTGTCTGTAATTCGTGACCTTATCCAATAAATGCTGTACTTTCAATTCTTCTCTTATATCTTCATTTCGTATTCTATCAAGTCTTGTACATCCTTTTACTTGTCTTAGGAACCTCATCTCTGCCGTCTGTATTCTATCCTTCTGTTGTTTTCACTGGAGCCCAAGTTTCACATCCATACAATATTGTGGGAACCGCCATAACATTATACATTTTTATCTTGGTTTCTTTTCTAATTTTATTTTTGAATGTTCTCTGTATTGTTCCACACACCGTCTGAAATTTATTTATTTTGGAGTCAATATCTTTTTCCACATTTTAGCCAACATCACAGCCCAAATATTTGAAACTAGACACCTGTTCTATACTTTGATTTTCTAAAATAATTTTGGTTCTCACTGGATCTCTTCCTCTAAAAGCCATGATCTTCGTTTTCCTTACAGAAATCTTTAGATCGTATAATTTACATATTTCATTTAATGTATGCATTGATTTCTGTAAGTCGTCTTCATTTTTCTGTATTATGATTACATCGTCAGCAAATAGAAGATTATTTATGCACATTTTATTATCCATTCTTATTCCTGGATTTACTAAAACTTTCCATTTATTAAAAATATCGTCTATATATATATTAAACAAAGTGGGTGATAAACTACATCCTTGTCGTAATCCAGTATTTGTTTTGATTGTATGTTCTTTTGAATCCGGTATCTATAATTATATTTGTCTCTTCATATAATTTCTTTATTGTTTCAACAAGGCATAGCGGGTATCCTTTCATTCGTAATATTTCCCATAATTTTTGTCTGTTTACTCGATCGAAGGCCTTATCCAAATATATAAATCCTATGTGAGTTTCTAAGTTATGTTCTCTTCTCTTTTCTATGAGTTGTTTCAGTGTAAAGATATTGTCTATATATGACCTTCCATTTCTGAATCCACTTTGATTTTCACTTATTATTACTTCTGTTATGTTTCTCAATCTATTATTTATTATTTTCGTATATATCTTGTAGCCAGTATTCATTAAGCTAATCCCTCTGTAATTCTCGCAATTTCTCCGGTCTCCTCTTTTAAATATATTCTTCACAATTGCTGTTTTCCAAGTGGTTGGAATCTCATAGGTCAGCGAACATATATTAATTAAATGAAGTATTCGTAGTTTACACAATATTCCACTATATTTGACTAACTCCATATTTATATTATCTAATCCTGTTGTTTTCCTATTCTTAGTGGTTTTCAGAGCCATTTCTAATTCATTTATGTCTATTACATCAATATTTTCCACTTTTATTTCTTCCTCGTTGTTCTCTTTTCCTTCAATTTCCTTCTTTTTCCGAAGTTTTTCATAATGTTGGATCCATTCTTGTTCTGGGATTATATTCAATCTGGCAGAATCTTTCTCAGTCTGATTTAGATGTTTCACTAATTTATAACCTATTTCTTGTATTTCATACATATCATGTTCTACTGAGCATATACATTTATCCCATGACTCCTGATGGGCTTTTCTTATAATGCTTTTAGCAATTCTCCATTTCATTTTATATTCTTCGTAAGATTCTTCTGTTTTCAGTCGTAAGTACGTATGATATGCTTTTTGTTTTTCATTCACTGTATTTTTTATATTCGCATTCCAAGTTCTCAAGCCCTTCCTATTTCTTATTCTAGTTTTCTTTCCTAATATTTCATTTGCTGTTTTATGTATTACATTTGATATATTTTTCCCATTCAATATTTATATCTTCTGACGTTGCTATCTCTGATATATATTTATTCATTCTGCTTTCATAATGTTGTCTAATACTTTGATCTTGTAATAAATATACTTTATATACTTCTTCTTGGTTTCTTTTGTTCTTTGTTATTTTTCCGCCATTTAGCTATTATGTTTATTTTACTTATCACGAGAGAGTGATCAGAGTATATATCGCTGCCTCTATGTACTCTCACATCTGTTACCAAGGCTCCTAGCTTGTTGTTTACGATTAAATAGTCAATTATTGATCTTGAGTTATATCCACTTCTTGTATATTTATGTATGTCCTTTTTTCGGAAATAGGTATTCATTATTTTTAATTGAATATAGGTTGAAAATTGTCTCAAATCCTGTCCATTATCATTTATTGTTTTTTCTCCATTATATCCTATTACATTAGGTATAGGGACATTGCCTACTCTGGCATTTAAGTCTCCACTTATTATTAGATGATGATATTTTGTATATTTATCAACTAATGTTTGTAATGTTTTATAAAAAAAATTTGTTTCTTCTTTCTTACCTTCCTCTGGGGCATACGCAGCAATTATCATATATCCTCTTTCGATTTTAAATTTGACTATCAGGATTCTTTCATTTATAAACTCATAGCTATTCAATTTGTTCTTCCGTTTTTCATCTATTAAAATTGCTACTCCACACTGCGCTCTTGTTGTCAGTTCTACTCCGCTATACAACATAGTATAGTGTTTTAAGTCCTTTGTTCCTTTTAGTTTCTTTTTTGTTTCTGTTATTGTTGCTATATTTATTTCTTTTTTCTTTAATTCTCTTTCTAATTCTTCTTTTTTTGTATTTATTCCCCTTACTTTCCAATTTCCTAATTTCAAAATGTCCTTTATTCCAAATCGTATCCTTTTATCTTGCTTGGGTCGGTTCCTTTTATGACAATCCGGCTGATTTCCATGAAGCTTCTCAGTAAGATGAATGTCTCCTGGAAGCGTTATGAGCGCTTCGCAGGACAAGGATGGTGGAAGGGCTGCTTCCTCTGAGCCTCCAAACATGCTCCTCTGGGTATCCACTCCCCAAGAGAGAGCTGCTTCTTCCGCTCTTCAAGCCCTACAAGTTTAGCTGTGCTATTCCTTGTCGCCCTGTTGACCGTTGAAGACTTGACGAAGATATGGCCGCCCAATATGGATACATCGCATCCCTCGTTGTGAGCTATACTTAGTTCCCCTCGCCTCTTACCCACCAGCAAGATTAACCTAAGTCAATCTTCCCCAGTAGGGTCGTCTGGTTCATCGGGTACTAAGCCCCCCCCACCACATAAATTCTACTGCTGTGGTCTCGAGTTAGCGTGCTGCCTTGTCACGCAGCGGTCCCGGATTCGATTCCCGGTCGGGGCAGGCTCCTGGGTGAGGTTTTTTTCGTGGTTTTTCCTCACCTCTAAGACAAAATGTCAGGAAAACGTTAAGGCCCAAACGGTCCCCGAAATCATATGGCCATCATCATCATCATCATCATCATCAACCTTATCATCATCATCATCATCTTCCTTATCATTATCATCATCCTTCATCGGTGTGGAAAGGAACTGGAAGCTACCACACCTAAAATTCCCTAGTAAAGTTGCAAGCATAGCATGAAAATGGTATGATTTCAGTGAAGGACCTGCCTTCGGGCAGGATGGATATATATATATATATATATATATAATATTTAGATTGAATAGCATAGCCCTGTTATAGTTGCATTAATCATTTTTATTTTCGCTTTTAATAGTTGTTGCTTAAGGATATTTCATATCAACTTTTTAATTTTTAACTTAACTGCATTTTAATATTATTTAGCCCCTTTATAACGGAAGAGAAGGCATCATGGCCTTAACCCCACAGATAAATAAACAAGTAGGCCTACATTTTAAGTGCTGTAAAAATAAAATTTTAAAATATTAAAAAACTCATATTTCTATATTTCTATGTTTTTGTCTAAGTTCATTATTACGATTAGTACTCCGGGAATTTTTCTGATTCATAAAAAATTGCAGTTGTAAAATGTTAGGTAATATATGAAATACATTTATGTTTGTATTGCATTATACAACTATAACAACTGTGAAATATTCAGAGTGTTAAGTATTGATAGATATATTATATAAACAAATTAAAAAGAAGAGAGGGAAAGAGTTGTTCTTTACACATTGGACGAAGCGTGAAAAACGCAAGGTTTATTTATATTCCTGGATCAATATTTGCATTGTAACCGCTGTGCAATGAACAGAACCGTAAACTAAGCCATCAGTCAGTACGCACTGCAGGACGTAATTCACATGACGTTTGTCATGGCGTAATCAACTTCATTATGCTGCGTGTATCCATTTACATCACAATATTCATTAACTACATCAGAGACATTTTTTATTTACACAAACGTTGGTTTTTAAAAATATTCAATTAACATACGTAGGGGCCTTTTTTTTGCGCGTGATGTGCGTTTTGTCGTACATACAGCAACGGGGACCATGGTTGAAACTTCAGCTTCCCACATTTCGGGGTTGCCATCCTAAATAATCACACTGTAATAAAAATAACTATATTGCAATATTACATGTTACAAAATAAAAATAAGTTAAAATATTCCTTCTTAGGTAAGATCCGTCGTCCTTAACTTATAAAATATGTATTATTTATGCCTGTAGGCCTTTCAGAACATCCGTTCCATCTTCATCAGGCCCTTCTTCGCTACAATATCTAGTATGATGGTTGATGCTGCTGGTCCTAATGTGGTGTTGTCGTGACTAAAGCTTCTTCCTGACGATATCGTATAGTGGGTTGTTTAGTCTGGGAGTGCTTTCATTTATTAAAAGAATACATATGTTATAAGTTGAGGACGACGGATCTTACCTAAGAAGATATATTTTAACTTATTTTATGACTCTCCACCTCAACGGTTTTAACAATGAATTTTATTAGAATTGATACATATTACAAAACACTTGTGGGAACTAAAACCACTACCCTCTATGTATACTACGTAAATGTATATTAAAACAAATATCCAAAATTAGTGTTAATATGCATTATACGAAACAAATCACTGCATTTTAAATGAACTGAACTTTATTTAAAACAATAAAAAACAATAAATACGTACTAGCGCAATTTTATCAATAATTGGTCTCACTGCCTCCT
The DNA here is from genome assembly GCA_030220185.1 of Diploptera punctata. Classification (NCBI taxonomy): domain Eukaryota; kingdom Metazoa; phylum Arthropoda; class Insecta; order Blattodea; family Blaberidae; genus Diploptera; species Diploptera punctata. The sequence continues at coordinate 84,252 of JASPKZ010009077.1, forward strand.
GCAGTTTCAACTAATAAAAATTTTGCCCACACTGTTAACATTAGTCAGTTGTTTATAATATACGCAAATATTTCCAACAAAAATATTATTTTACCATTATTTATTATTTTGAAAAACACCATCGCGCAAAAAATAATGTACAACGCACGTTTGTGCGTCGGTTTTTAAGCATTTTCTCGATTCTGTAAAAACCTCTTCCCAACCTCGCATTGTAATATACTAATGCATGATGCGCGATGTTTCTCTTCTAAAACTAAAAATTATTAAACATTTGGGTAAATTTGTTTGGATTTGTTACGATTCTTTTCTATTCCAGAATGGCGTAATAGCCCAATGATCAGTCTTGGCTTCTCCTTTTGTTAGAACATACTAGACCAAGTTAATTTTTAGTTAAACTTATTTATCCACATATATCATGAAGAGTGTGTGCTCAATATCCTCACCTAGTGAGACATCTAGCAGGCAACTGAGATACTACTAGGATGACGAGATCTGTAAATGTTGCTTAGAGATATTTTTATTCAGGCTTTAGGATATTTTACGAGTCTGAAAATGTTCAGATTTGGCACCCACGGCTTAAAATCTCTCCCAGAGTTCTTACTCCTTGCATTTTCCATCCTAAAAAGAATCGATTGACCCCGGCTGGGTTTGAACATCTGATACTCGGTACCAGAGGCAAGGAACATAACCATTAGTCTATCGCGGCCAACATATTTATTAAAATAGTGACATATATTTAGAGATACACACCATAAAAATTAAGTACTTCATCAGCATCATGTTTGTCGTAACATCCCGGGTCGAATCATAGGTTCCCTAAAAACTCTCCTCTACACCTCTCTATTCCTTGCGGACAGTAAATAAAGCACTTAACAATAATAAAATAATTGTATTTTATCTGTAAATTTATGGGCTGTTTTTCCAGGGATCTGGCTCTTGGTTATAATAAACGTTGCTGATTATGATGACGATGATGATGATGATGATGATGATAATAATAATAATAATAATAATAATAATAATAATAATAATAATAATAATAATAATAATAATAATAATAATAATAATATAATTTAACTAATTCCTTTACTGACATTGAAGTAATAACTGGTATATTAGTTTCACGAGAGTTATTTTTCACTATGTACTAGAAATCGTACCTTGAACTTAATAATATTTATAAATTCTGTTAGAGAAAGAAGTAATTTATCCTTATCATATTTTTTTTAAAAAGTCCAAATATTAAATATGAAATGTAATTAAAATAATGAAACAAAAAAATTGTTTTTTCTTACAAAGAATTTCCCCTGTTTACCTGATACTTTGTTTTTTCCAAATTATGATCCAATCTTTGGCAAAATATTATTATTATTATTATTATTATTATTATTATTATTAAACACGCAGTGATACAAATCTAATATTTACGTGGGCACTATTATTACGACGAATTTAAAGTAATTTGCTGCTACTTTATTTGTTAGGTACATCTAGTTAATTTCCCCGGTTAGTGTAATTCCTGTTAGTTGGACATAAAATATTGTCTACAATAAGCATATAATCCATCCATCCATAGTAATTCTGCCCGAAGGCAGGTCCTTCGCTGCAATTATAGCATTTTCATGCTATGCTTGCAGCTTTACTAGGGAATTGTAGGTGTGGTAGCTTCCCGTTGCTTTCCACACCGGTGAAGGATGATGATGATGGTGATAAGGATGATGACCTTATGATTTCGGGGACCGTTTGGGCCTTAAAGTTTTCCTGACATTTGTCTTACAGGTGAGGAAAAACCCCGATAAAAACCTCACCCAGAAAAACTGTCCCGACCGGGGATCGAATCCGGGCCCGCTGCGTGACAAGGCAGCAGGCTACCTCGAGAGACCACAGCGGTGGACAAGCTTATAATAACAACAATAATAATAATTATGATTGCGTATTATACATTATTTAATTATAATGTTTAAACAAATTAATTATTAATCTAAAATTTGAACATAAGGAGTTTTGCTTATATGTATATATAGCTAATGTTTATTTATCATTCGAATTCCATCTTAGTCCAGAGCTGTGGTCTCGGAGTAAACATCGTTGCTTCGTTTTCTGGATGAGATTTCTTTTTCGAGGTTCTTCCTCGCCTGTAAGGCAAATGCCAATAAACTTTAAGTCCAAATTAGTACCCAACATCATCTGGTCATCACAAACATCCATATCACATTTCCTTATCTAGTATGAATGAATGAGCGAATGGTGTGCCGTGTCTTAAATGTTCGTAATGTCTGAGATTTGGCTCTGGCTTTGAGGTGATCACTCATCCAGGGAGGCCCTTCATACCCTTACGTGGTCAAAATAAGTATGTGTGTGATATAGAGCTGAAAATCCTCTCCCAGAAATTTCTGTCACTGTAAGACCTGGATGGCGTTGGGCATGTAAAAGTACATATAAAGGGAGAGGTTAAACTAAGGTAAAAGAGAGAGAATTCAAACCTAAATAATTTGTTTCAGATTTCTCGACAGTTCGTAGTATCCAATACTTAATGCATACGTATATTGTTTAGTAACATTAAGTTATCGAATAGGCTTGGTTTAACCAGTGTTCATGTTTTTATAACTTTATAAAATTATTATTATCATACTGCACGGTACTATTAACAGTTACATTTTTTATAGATGCATTGCAAGCCCAATGGAAGATAACGTGTAACTATTGGTATAAATATTTTATTTGTTAAAATCTTCATTTTGAAATCAGTAGAGATCCTCACAAAGAAATAAAACAGTGTAGACCTGAAAAGGAAAATGTACAAAAAATACGGAGAGTTAATGTATTCACGTAGACTTTCACGGCCGGAGTTGCTATGATGATCTTGATGAAGATTTTCGGTTGTTTGTGATCTCTGATAAGAAATTATTTTTAAGTTTTACCATAAGAAACGCCGTGTCTCCAACATCGAGCATGCTATAATTGATGACTCTTCACCCGTGCTATGGTCCGGCATCGGAGTTTCCGCTGCAGAAGACTCTTACGCAGCACAGCCATGTCTAGAAGTTCCCACTCCTCCTTATATGCTTTCCAGAAACCGTCTGTTGTTCGAGGACGCCTGTTTCCCAGCGCCCTTTTGAAGAGTCTAAAGACACAAAGTCCATCGGTGATGCATCAGGAGACTTCACTGGGATATTGCTGAATGGAATATCATGTATTCCAGTTTCCTGCTCCATTTCTCCAGGAATGTCAGGGTTGAACCTGAAGTGTGACTGGAGGCTTTGTCTTGGTGAACCCAGACTTCGTTTTTGTCTGTACCATAGAGAGCTGGGATTTCGGTCGGGTAAATTGGGGTGAGAACTTCTTCCTGGTAGTGCTGGGAGTTGATTTTGGCCTTTTTAGCTACTCTACGAATGGTCAGTTTTTCATTGTAGCAATATCCCGCGATGACCATAAATCCCTTACAGAAACTTTCTCTGCATTCGGCATACCACTTTTGAAAAATGTTTTTCATCCCTTTCTGTATAGTAAATTGCCATGGGTTTGTTTTAGTCTCCTAGATAAATATATGCTTCAACAAGTGTGACCAAAAGTTTCCATTTTTCTCCTGCCAGGTGCTTTTCATAGTTTCCTGCTGTTGGTGCGGCATTCGGCAATGTGACGTGGCAACAGTTTATGAACCTTGCTTTTATGGCGTTTCTCCATGTTTAAATCTTTGTTTATTATGGTGTTTATAGTTTTAAGGGATATTCCCAATCTGTTCGCAATCACCCTTTGTGTGGCAGGGTTACGACCAGAGATAAGGACCTCGATCTTTCTGATTACATCTGGGGTGCGGGTAGTAGCAGGTCGTGGATTTGCCCGATTTTTTCCTTTTGGAATTAATCCCAAGCGACCCTTTCCCTTTCTATTAAGCACTGAGCTAATTCCACACTTTGACACCCATAAGATTACGTTTTTGAAAGCCTCAATAATCGCAGAATAACTATAATTAGCGTCGGAAAGGGCAGTAATGTACCCTTCCCAAAACGTGTCTATCTGATAGACATTATGAGAGCAACACGCATGCGAGTGCCAGCACACTGGCTGGTTTGATTACCTCGCACGCTCCTGTCCTGATGACTCACACTCCAACGTCACAATCTACTTGGCAAATCGTTATCAGATATCGGAAACAACCGTCTTTATTAAGGATACTCTTTGTGAATATTTTTTCAATCAATAGAGCAAACACCAAGTTAAACCATTAGGAGTATTTTTTTATTCCCGTTTGAGAAAGCAAACTCTTGGTACTCCAATAAATATGGGATCTCCAGCAGTTCGTGGATGTAAGCTCTCAAGATGTGCTGAAACATGATTACTGGTGAGGGCTGTTCCTTTGAGTAATATTGTGTGACACTATCCGTAGCATGTAGATAGAACATTTCTGGAAGTGTTTGAATTCTATAGAGAACTATTAACCTTCACAACATTGTTCACTATCTAATTGCCACTTCAGGGCATTCCTCACCTAATATGTGAAGGAGTCTGCAGGGTTTATTAGAAGAGCAGATATTGTCGTAATTGACCATCAGAAGGACGTGATCCCACAACTCGAATGAGCGATTGCATTCCTCTTGGATTGATTTTTGATGTCAGTCGTGAGAAACAAGCAATTTCCAGACATACTATTAAAATCTAACAGAAAAAATACAATGGCAAGTTCTGGAAGGTGATTGGCTCTACTACTACATTTATCAGGAATATTTTATTATTAATTAAATCAATTCAAAATGTTTCGCATAAACTACCAATGTATGAGTAAAATAACACAATCGACTATAAAATTAACTTCATGTATTATACATAAACAATTATTTATATTCTTAATAACAGAAAATTGAAATATCTTACATTCCATAAATTAATTAATCAAGAACAAATAATTATTCAAAATTATTCAACTTTGAATTAATAAGCAGAACGATCTCATAAGGAATCTGATTGCGGGGCTATTTCATATACAGTCCTCCCCATACCTCATGCCAACTACAGTACACTGCACATATAAAATGTTCTAAATTTAATTCTGAAAAAGTTATATTTTTAAAACGGCTTAAATTAACGTCAATATTTATCAGAATTATGTTTGTTTATTGACTTTCTTAAACATCTGAATATATCAGCTTTGTTATTATTATTATTATTATTATTATTATTATTATTATTATTATTATTATTATTATTATTATTATTATTACTATATTGTCCACCGCTGTGGTCTCGAAGTAGCGTGCTGCCTTGTCACGCAGCGGACCCGGTTCCATTCCCGGTCGGGATAGGCTCCAGGATGAAGTCTTTTTTCGGGATTTTTCCTCATCTGTAAGACAAATGTCAGGAAGCTTAGGGCCCAACGGTCCCCGAAAATCATCCGACCACCATCATCACCCTTATCATTATCATCATCCTTAACATTATCATCATCATCCTTCACCGGTGTGAAAAGCAACGGGAAGCTACCTCACCTACAATTCCATAGTAAAGCTGTGATTGAAAATGCTGTGATTGCACTGAATTAGTATGGATGGATTATTATTATTACTATTATATTATTATTATTATTATTTAATGATTTTTAAACATCTGAAGATATTTACTTATTTTTTTATTATTATGGCATTTATTTAATGACTTTTCTAAGCATCGGAGAATATTAGCCTCGCAGTTCAAAGATGGTTTAAAAGAGTTGAACATTTTTATCGCTTGCCACTTCTTCAGATTTGAGGTTCTTTTACTCTAATTTTAAGACACTGGCTCCACAGATTTTCCTTCCCGAAGTAAATACTCTTACATTCTAAAACAATTCATCAGTTTAGGTAATTGTTTTAATAATAACCATCATTATATTCTTCATTTTCGTGGATAGGCCTTTGGCCTATTTCTACATCAAAATGTTTTAAAGTAATCTTCCCAATTCTATTCCTTCTGGCTTGCACTGTAATAATTACTTTTTTCTCCATGATGAGACGGCCTAGAAGGCCCTTGGCCTACCAGCCGGCTGTTGGCGTCACATCCACATGTATTAATCACAGAAGTAGACTATCATCCTACCAGTGTAGGGGTGACATGTGGCCAGCATGACGGGTCCCTCAGCCGTTATAGCTGGTTTTCTAAAACCTGCAGCCGCTATTTATTATAGCTACCCAAATGCCTCACGATGCTGAGTGGGCACCGGTCCTATACTGTCCGAAATTCCATGAGAAAATATCTTCTCTCGTGGAGACCTGAACCAGCGCAAAACCCGTAGCTCAGTGCCAAGGCATCTTGCCTTAACCACTCGGCTACGGCGCGGGACTATTATAACCAGGGAGCGGGGTTTGAGTAAGTAAACAGACGCTTCATATTACCTGCCACACGGAGTATGTACTGCGCAGGACACTTCCTGTACAACAGAGCGTTTCGTAGCGACTGCTTCATTTATTCGCTGCATACAGAATAGTAAAGAACTGTGAAAATATATCTAAAGTAAAATAGAGTAATACTCCAAAAGCATCATCATCATCATCATCACAATTAGCATCGTTTGTAGGGGAATTTGGCACAAATGGCGAAAGCATCAAATGTAACGTACGTATATCACATAGAGCTCAAAGGAAGTTTCAAACATCATGTTAAAAAACACTGTAATCCAAGAAAACACAAGGAAAATGTTGTATTATTAGAAAGAAAAAACAGAGGGGAAAGTGTAGCTTCAACCTCCGCAGACTCAAACCACAGGTCAGAATTCTTCGACGATTTGTGGCATGCATTAATAAGAGCCGATATTCTTTTAAAATAAGTACAGCATCCATGTTTCGTAAACAAATATACTAACAGAAAAATGCCTCCAGAAACACAATTACGAAAAACATATCTACCAACAGCCTATGAAAAATGCGTAAATTACTTAAGGTATGAAGTAGCAGATAAAACGATTTTTGTGTTTATAGACGAAATAATAGCTTCCGCTCGTAGGTCAATCGCTAATGTTATTGTATGTACCCTAACGCCTGATGATCCACCTAAAACATTTCTCTTAACATCCGAAGAGATGGAGGCGGTTTACCACTCTACAATTACTAGCTTATTTATGTATTTATTCATTATCCCTCCTGTGACCTGCCGGTATTAAGAAATAAACTATTTTGTTATTTGTTACGGATGGGGCTTCATATATGAGAAAATCTGTTACAACAATACAGCAATCATAACCAAAATTAATGCATTTAAAATGCCTAGCACATTATCTCCACCGAGATGCGGAAGAAATTAGAGCCTGTTTTCCGGATGTTTGTACATTTCTAAACAACATGAACAAGATTTTCCTCAAGGGACCATCAAGAATTAAAATATTTAAATAAATTACACCTGGGATTCCCCTGCCTCCACACCAATTGTAACTCGGTGGGGAACATGGCTCCAGGCTTTACTATACTATGCCCAGTATTACAACAAAATGTAAGCATAATTAATGTATTTGACGATAGAAAAAATCTCGTTATACGTGCACTGAAGCAAATAATTTCACCAGCGTTATTTGAAGACCTTTCTTATATTCCATATAATTTCAGTAAGGTTGCAACTACAATAGAAAATTTACAATAATCTAAACTAACAATGTTGGAAGCTCTGGAGGCAATAGAACAAGTTTCAGAAACACTGAGTGAAGTAAAAGTGGGAACTGTTAAAGAAAGAGTAGCAAATAAACTTAAAAGTGTCTTAAAGAAGAATTACTGGGTACGCAGAAATGTGCAAAATGAGTGACGTGTTGCTCAGTCAGGAAATATCAAGCAACCCTCATACTTTGATTTTGTATTTGTTCCTATTACGTCATGCGACGTGGAACGTAATTTTTTAAAATATGCAAATTGGCTACATGCTAATCGCATGACTTACTTTCGTGCATTTCGGAAGTACATTAATGTACAGTGTAATAATGATGTATAAGAAAATATTCCTGTACTTTAAACCCTTATTCAAAGTGAAGTAGTATTACTGCACACTAGAAATAACTAAACATATGATTGCTCCCTTCCATAATTCCTTATCTTGGTATAACTGTTTTTGAAGCAGGGTGTAATGCCTTCAATATAATTTTGTTTATACTGAACACTGCAAGGTCACAGGTACGTCATCCCTCCTTATATTCCATGTATTCTTAACTTCATTGAATACTTACTAGAGACCCGCTCCCTGATTATTACTTAGGGAGTCTACTATTTTCCATCCTGTTAGTATGCTTAATCCATTCAACTTTATGGCGTTAATTTTTTCCTGTTATGTTGAAAATATTTCATTCTTTCTTAATGATGGCATTTTGTTTTTATCTGGCCACTTGTTCCTCTTAAAATTTTCATCTCAGTTGTTCCCATTTTTCTTCTGCCTGATCTCTTTATAGTTCAATATAATTTTATAACTGAAACCATAATATAAGTATATTACTGAATCCGTGAAGACATAAACATCGACATGTTAATTAAACAGCAGAAAACTGTATTTGTATAGTAAGAAATATTTACAGTGAATGAACTAATGGGTTATTCTTGTAACTAATTTTCAATGCAACTCAGGAGTGCTTTATCTAAGCTGTCACAATAAGAAAAAAATTTAATCTCGTATGTGGATGGAATGAAATAAGCTAATAATGGAAGGATTTTTAGATGGGGACAGTGTACTGGGGAAATGCATGCAGCTTGTTTCTGGGTCATATTGATCCGTGAGTGGAGACTTCCCTCCCACGCACTGGGTCCTGCTAACCCGTCCATGTAATGTAACAAGTGTCTAGGCCTACTCCATTCAACATACAATTTATCTTAATGCTTTCTACATTAACGTCTTCATCTATAAAAATCCACTTCCTCCTAACAATATCCTTTTCATGTAGCGTAATGTACTCGTATTTCTAGATTGGACATGGAGGTTAATGGAAAAAAGAAAGGAGGGAGAGAGAAAAAAAAAGGATGCTCAGTTGAAGCCTTTAGGAAATAGAAAATTTTAGCAAGGGTATGAATCTAGTAAAATTGATATAAAGAGCAAGATGGTTCAGATGGCTATGTTTTAGACTTACTAAAGGTTCCGTATTCAAACCCCAGGCCCTCGTCAACTTGACTGGCTTTCCTTACTTTCCTCATTCATAAGACAAAATCTGGGTTTTAATTCCACCACAGTCCAATGCTATGATACAATAGTAACGTTGTTTTTTAGGCACAATGGTTCAGGGTTCGATCCCTGGTTTAGACGAGATTCCTAGGGGAGTTTTTCTTCGGTTTTTTCCTCACCTGTAAGACATGGTCAGGAAATTTTAAGGTTCAAATAACCCCCGTAATCCATCTTGCCATCACAATCTATATCCTATTCGCCTTTTGTTTTGTATGAATGTACGAGTGAATAGTGTACTTGTCTTACGTGTTCATGATGTCAAGGAGGTGGCCTGACGTTGAGCTTTTCACTCATCCGGATAGGCCCTCTATGTGATTGTGTGGTCAAAATAGAATGTGTGTGGATACAGAGTTTAAAATTCTCTTCTGATAAGTCGTATCTCTGTAAATTCCGGATGTTGTGGGACAAAATAAAGTAGGCCCCTACTTACAAAAGGAGAGTTTAAAGTAAAGTAAAACAATACCACGTCCCATTTCATCATAATAATTATTATTTTATAATAGCTATTAATTTGTTAGTCTATTACTACAAAAAAAGTAAAAAGAAATGCACTTGTATATAAAATAATGAAAAATCACACAACTATGGTCTATACTTTATATTGTTCAACTCTTATTTATTACTTTTATTTAATTCTACTAAATTATTAACATATAAAACAATTGTGAAGAGTATTTTATCGTATGGTGCGGAAACATGGACGTTGAAGCAAAAACACAGATATAAATTATTGGTCACAGAAATGGACTTTTTAAGAAGATCGGCAAGAATATCAAAATTAGACAAAATAAAAAATAATGCAATAAGAGAAATTATGAAAGTAGAAAAGAATATTGTACATGAGATTGAAGAAATCCAACTAGTAGTAGTAGGACTTTATTAGACAAAAAGTAAGATATTTACAATATTATTTACAAATATGGGTCGCACGAGCAGTAAGCCGTACGTGCTGTTGACAGTCCGTTACAATAAAGTAATAATTGGTACTAGTGTAAAGAAAAATAAACAACAAAAACAGCAATAACATTACAATTACATAAAGAAAACACAATGATAATATTACAATTAAATAATAACACAATAGCATTATACACTCAAAAACATTAACATTACAATTACATAAAGAAAACACATTAATATTATAATTAAATCATAACACAATAGCATTATACACTAATTAATTTATATATAATTGTTAATCATTAATGGTATTGCATTTTGATAACATATATTTATTCATGAATGAGTGTTGTCCTTATTTTCCGCGTTTTGTCCAGAAATTTACCGAGGTTTATCCAATTTTCTGGATTTACCAATAACTCGTAGCATGCCAATCTTTCCCGATTTGAATTTAGAAATCTTTCCGGTAATAACTGACGTATCCAATATTCTAAATCATTACATTGTCCTAATATATGTATCCCATCTTCAAATTTCCCGCACATTGGAAATATTCGCATATCGTGATCGTCGCTAATTTTTAGAAATTTCCATGCCCCTAGCCTAAACCAAGCAAGCCCTGATCTCTCCTTAAATCCTAGGTTGAGTATATACGATTCTTTTCCCCAGACGTGTTTTAGGTCTCTTTGTAAACACAGTGAGCGTTTTCCTGTACATTCGGCGAAAGTATCTTGTTGGTTTATATCTAAGTACCTCCTCCTTATTTTTCTCCACACGTTCTTGCGATTTTCAGTCCCTTTTTCCCATATCCAGCCCATCCCAATCTTTTGGAGTTCTCTCCTAACCTCATCTGCCCAAATTTAACATCTATGTTTTTAATTTGGTGGTCGTAACAAATTGCTCTAAGCATTGTTTGTTCACCTTGGATTACTCGCAACCAGTACACGAATTTTATAGTTTATGTCGTCCTGGAATGACCCGAATTCATATAAAATTCCACAGTTAGAAGCGGCCTTACTAAGTCCTGTAATATATTTTAGAAAATGCGTATATACATTATTTAGTACTTCCGTTCTTTGGAAACCCCAAATTTCACTACCATAGTGCATTACTGGCCTGACCATCGCTCCATACATTTTTTCTAATGTACTGACTGGAATATCAGGCACTCGACCCAGAATACCGAGTACACTGTTAAGTTGTCCCCTCCCTTTAAATAATGCTATATCAATATGTTTTTTCCACTTCCCGTTCATTTTCAACGTCGTACCAAGATATTCAAAATGTTTCACGTTTTGAAGTACTTGATCTCTGTATTTCCATTCCTCTGCTCTACCATAAACCGTCCCATTTTTAAAAGTCATTGTTTTTGTCTTACTAACATTTACAGTCAATCCCCAATTCCTACAGTATATTTCCAGTAGGTCAAGACCTCTTTGCAATCCCTTGATTGTCTTGGAACAGATAATTAAATCATCTGCATACAACAGGACTGGGACTTCTCACTCCCCGATTGGCTTCACTGCTCTCTGTAATGTGCCCTTGGTCTACTTTTATACAAAATTTAACATATTTATAAATTGACATTAAAGCATGTATCATTTTATGAGACAATCCTTTCCGATTTAATTTTTCCCAAAGTGCGCTTCGGTCCACAGTATCAAATGCCATCTTAAAATCAATGAATGCACAAAATAATTTCCCCCCTTCATTTTCAGATTGTCATCAATTAATGTTCTCAGAACAAATACGTTGTCCACCGTGGAGTACCCTTCTCTAAAACCTGCCTGATATTTTGAGAGCCTATTGTTCTCTTTAGCCCATTGTCTTATTAGTTCGTAAAGTACTTTACAATATATTTTTCCGAACACTGACAAGAGACAAATTCCCCTGTAACTTTCTGGTATCTGTGCCCCACCTTTCCCTTTGTATAGCGGTTGGATGACACCTGTCGCCCAGGCTTCCGGATAATCTCCTCCATTAAAAAGTTTGTTGAACGCAGTTTCAAAACGTCTAATAATTTATTGGATGATATCATATTTTTCAAGAATTTCCCTGGTATTCCATCAATTCCAGGTGCTTTACCATTCTTTAAATATTTAATGGAAGAAACCACTCCATTTTTCGAAATATCCTGATCCAGTAATTGAATATGAATGGGGTCAGGGATCTCAACTATATTTCCTTGATTATATCTTAACCTCTCATTTTCCAGCACCCTATCAAAGTACTTCACCATTCCCCGGGCGTTATTCTTGTCCGATTATGGACTTTACTTTGAGTTCCCTTAACGCTTTCCATATTCCGCAATGTTCCCACTTGCAGTCGCGACTCTGATTTCTTCGGATTTCTTATTTGCCATGCTAGTTTTGTTTCTCCTAATAATTCTTTATATTCCTTTTTCTCTTGCGCATAATATTTTCTGCTTTCATCTGTGCTTTCTTTTCTAAACTTTAAAAGACTACTTTCGACAAACTTCTTCTTCTTTCTACATGCATTATTGTACCACCCTTTGTCCTTCTGGTTCATTGCGTATTTAACCTTGAATTTTTCCCTTGCTTTTTGAAAACATTCTGTCAAAGTTTTAATAATTTCCTCCCCGTTAAGATTATTTAATTGCAGATCCTGTATTAGCGTTTCCAAACTCCTGATAAATTCTTCTCTCCGATCCTCGATCCACTTGAAAACGTGTAATTGGCCGCAATATTGTTGCCACCTCATCATTAACTGTCTCACTAATACCTTTCATATTTAAAATAAGTTTGTTTGGGAAGTGGTGTGATGATTCGATTCTGGAAACTATACAGAAATTACTTAGGATTGGAATCATGTCTTGTGTGCATATTGAATAATCGATTACGCTACCTCCATTTTTATTAATAAGTGTCAGTTCTCCATTTTTATCTTCCCCATATTTCCCATTCAGAATTTCAAGTTCAAATGCATCGCAAAAAGCTAACAATTGGTTTCCTTCTGAATTTAAAATCTTATCTTTGCTTCTCCTACCCTCACCTCGTGTTTCATTATCATCCGATTTTATAGTGATATTTTCCTCCCCAATCCTACAGTTAAAGACCCCCAAAATTATTATTCCCGCTTCCGGAAACCTATCTTTTATTTCTGCCAACGAGTCAGACAATTCAACGAAAAACTTTGGATTGGCATACCTGGAATTTAGTGGTTGGCGGTAAATAGACAACAGACACATTTCTGCTCTTCCTGTATGGTAATATATACAAATTGCCTCTTTTAAAGCAATGTTTACCTTTTTAATATATGGGTCTGTTAGCTTTATATAAAATGGCAACACCGCCTGGATATCTACCTCTCTTCCCTCTATTTTGATTACCCTTAAAATAACCTTTCATATTACATAGATTTACGCATTCATTAGCTTTTAACCATGTTTCTCCTAGAGCTAATATATCAAAAGTCTCAATAAACTCTACACATCTGTCCATTGAAAGTTTTTGTTTAAACCCTTCGATATTCCATGAACCGACTGTCAACAAACCCTATTGTGTTCCCTTGTCATTAGTCTTACCTGAATTTTCGAACTTTCCCCTCTCAATAGTTGCTTTTCTGTGGGTAAATTCAGAAGTCTTAGTGATTTTCTTGTTGGAGTTCTTGTGTCCGCCGGTCGTTCACCTCTTAGAGGTGGGGTATGCTTTTTGCGTTCGGCCGTTTTGTCCTGTATGTTTATTGGATTCCTCGGAGTTAGTCCACAGTCGAGCTGTCATCCTCAAAAGATCTTGTCAATATCTGGTGTTGAGGATGACAGCTTGGCTGTGGAAACGTGTTGACCATTTTAAAACATTATTTGGTGAATTGGGCATATTGACTGTATATTTTCATATAAAATTTCACAGCCAAAACGGTCTTACTAAGTCCTGAAACATATTTAAGAAGATGCGTATATTCTTTGTTCAGTATATCCGTTGTTTGAAAACCCCAAATTTCTCTATAATAATGTATTACTGGCCTGACCAGCTCCATGCATTTTTGCTAACGTGCCAACTGAAATATCAGGCATTCGACTCATAATATCGAGCATATTAAGTTGTCCCTTCCCTTTGAAAAACGCAACGTCAATAAGTTTGTTCCACGTTCCGTTCGTGTTGAATGTCGCATTATACCAAGATATTCAAATATTTCACGTTCCGTAGTACTTCATCTAGGTACGTCCACTCCTGCTCTGTCAAAGGCCATCCCATTATTACTCGTATTTTAACATAATTTGTACTTTCCTTATTAGCTGTTATATGTTTATACTGTGCTATTAATTTAACTAACCATCATTCCATAGTAATTCTGCCCGAGGGCAGGTCTTTCACTGGAATCATAGCATTTTCATGCTATGCTTTGCAGCTTTACTAGGGAATTATAGGAGTGGTAGTTTCCCGTTGCTTTCCACACCGGTGAATATTGATGATGATGGCCGGATGATTTTCGGGGACCATTGAGCCCTAAGCTTCCTGACATTTGTCTTACAGGTGAGGAAAACCCCCGAAAAAACCTCACCCAGGAGCCTGTCCCGACCGGGAATCGAACCCGGGCCCGCTGCGTGACAAGGCAGCACGCTACCTCGAGACCATAGCGGTGGACAATTTAACTATAGGCAGTTATAATTGTTTCCGATTCCGATTGAGGGTCTTTCCACTTTTCAGCTGTTGCCCTTTTACCAGCCAGCTGCTGACCCTTCACATCCACATGTGTCAATCACAGAGGTAGATGATCAACAGTTCCCCAGCCGTTATAGCTGGTTCCTCAACCTGGAGCCGCTACTTACTGTAGCTACCCAATTGCCTCACGATGCTGGGTGGCACCGGTCCCATACTGGCCGAAATACCATGAGAAAATTTCTTCCCCCATGGAGACTCGAACCAGCGCAAGTCCCGTAGCTCTGCGCCAAGGTTTCCTACCTTAACCGCTCGGCTACGGCGCGGGACTATAATTGTTTATGTATGTATAATTTAACCCTGGTGAGGTAGAAGAGAAAACCTTAGTCCTAACTCCATCAGACAAAATAAACTATTTCTACTATTACTATTCTTTTGTAAACCTTTTTTTACTTTCAACAAGATTTAGGTGCTCTGCCCCTACATGGGAGTAATTCAACCATACTAATTTAGTTGCATTTCTATTAATATAGATGTCATTGAGTGGCCCGAGGTCAGCGTTCCGCCTCATAGTGACATCTAGGAAACCATCGTAGTAGGCCTACTAGGATGGGAAAATTCGGTAAATTTTGCTCCGAGGCCTTTTTATTAAGGCTTAAGGATCTTTTACTAGCCTGAAAATCTTCACACTCGGGATCCACGGCTTAAAGTCCCTCCCGGAGGTCTTGCTCCTGGATCTGGATTTTTCCATCCTACAAAATTCCATCGACCCCGGCAACAAAATTTGAACACGATAACAGAGGCAAGGAGCATAACCATTAGTCCACCGCGGCCGATTATTATTATTATTATTATTATTATTATTATTATTATTATTATTATTATTCAAAAAAAACGTTAAACTGAAAATATATAAAACTATTATTCTACCAGTTATATTATATTTATGCGAAACATGGACTCTTACTTTAAGGGAGGAAAGGAGATTACGAGTATTTGAGAATAAAATTCTTAGGACCATTTTTTGGACTAAAGATAGATGAACAGACATGTGAATGGAGAAGACTGCATAACAGTGAACTGCATGGTCTTTATAGGAAGCCATATATAATAAGTACAGTTAAGTCTCGTAGACTGCGATGGGCAGGACATGTGGCACGAATGGGAATGAAAAACGTGCATGGAAGCTTCTTGTTGTAAAACCAGAGGGAAAACGCCCTATTAGTAGACCAAGAATGAGGTGGGTGAATACCATTAACTGTGATTTGAGGGAAGTAATATACAGGGAATGATTGGAAAACATTAGCGCAGGATAGGGATGTATGGAGCGCTATTTCCGCACAATCATGAACCTATGGGTTCGGTAGTGCCAGTGAGTTAAAGTCTAGTAGTCATTTCCTTAGAATTTTTGAAATGTAAACTTTTAATTCGGACCTATACAAGGTATAAAAAGGACATTGATTATATTCACATAAGGCCTATCTGATTAGGAATTATTGTTACATTGAAATATCTGATTCATCACAAATCTATTCGCAAATCAGCTCTGAATAGGCGTCATAAAACAGTCTGTACATTAAAAGGTTAAACTGACTTGCATTGCAGCCAAAATGTGACATTTTGTTACATAACATTAGGAAAGTTAAGAGTCCTCTGACTTTAATCTAGTTTCCTAT